>JBCEWC010000536.1:0-54581 GCA_038996855.1 Solanum aculeatissimum | reverse complement strand
CAATATCACTAGCAAAGATCTCAGTATCACAATATCACCGACAATGACCTCGACATCACAATATCACCGGCAATGACTTCAACATCATAATATCACTGGTAATGACCTCGACATCACAATCTTGCCAATAATGACCTCAGCATCACATCTCGACCGATAAAGACCTCGACCCCAATTTTCACTACACTCATATCAATAACCAGAACTAATGCAAGTATGTGGGAAATAGAATGAATGAACATAAGATGAAGTCCACAAACAAATCCACTCATAATCACCAACCACAATAATATATCTTAATATAGAATTCTCATCTTTTAACCACATTTTCAATTCAAGTGTTACAACACCACACCAACTAGCATATATATATTAATCACTCAATTTTTTTTATAATATCACGAATATTTCATGCATCGCACATAGAATAAAGGAAAATTTGAGAATTCTATGAGAATTACAAAGTTTTAAAAGTCCACTTGCCTCAATTAATCAAATAATCATTTCAAAACTTGAACCTTTTATAATGCTTTTCGATGATCAAAATTTATTCAAATACATAATCTACATAAGAATATGGATCTGATGACACCCATATTGCTATATTTATTTTCGGTCCAAAAATCGAGTCAAAAAGTAACCCCGAGCCTTCAAATTCGAATATAAAAATTTCTTTTAAAATATATTTATCCATAATGAAATAAACTTAAATATCTAATTTTAGCTAAAACGGATCGTTATTCGACTCCCAAATCAAGATGTATTATAAGAACGTTAGACTACATTTTCATAAACTATACACGTTTCTACCCTAAAAATCTATTCATAATCTCATAAAATTAATAAATTTTATTAACCCATTTTTAATAAATATGAAATAAAAGGTATAGGATATCAACTAAATTATTATTTCAATCCATCAATTAAATTAATTATTTAAAATTATTCCTTAACTAAATAACCACAAATACTAAATAGTCTAAAATTTTTAATTTAATTACGAAAAGGATCTTTTATGAAAGAGAGAATTTATTTTTAAAATGACCTAGTATGTCATTACATCCTTACCACAAGATCATTGATGATGAATTAATAGAAATTTTCTATCAGGCCTTAGATGATAATGACAAAGTATTGGCTGACGTCATAACAAGAGGCTCAATCTTAGATTTCTCTTATCCAGTTGTAGTTGAATGATTGGAGAAGGTGGCGAAGACATCATGCATGGGGCTCAAGAGATAAATTCACTACTAGAAGCTCTATTGTAGTACCTACCAATCCATAGAAAGCTAGGATCAATGAAGATGTGATGTAGAAGTTAGCTCAGATCAGTACCAATGTGAGTTTTCTAATGAAGCAAACTCAAGAGAGAGTTAATGTAGTGAGTCACAAGCCACCGCATGCACTTATGTATGAGGAGGATTCATGCTTTGTGACTGATCAAACAGGGAGTTTTCAGACCAACGCCCAAGGGTCCAACTAGGACTATTAGCGCCAAGGTCAATGGAACCAAGGTCAGAACTTTAATAGGGACAACAACTGAGGAGGCTACTATGACATGAATAGGGGTCAAGACAGAGACGATGATTAGGGTCATAGAGATGGGTACACAAATGGGCCTTACGTGCCATCACATAATCATGATTTTGGGGCTGGAAATTCACACATTGAGGAGATATTTGATAAGCTGTTGAAGAAGGCTAACGCCCAAGATGAGACCTTAAAGGTGATGTGAGCCGATATGTCAGGAATAAATAAGAAGATCGAGTCTCATTCTGTCGCTATCAAGCAGCCGAAGCGATAGTTTGGTCTGTACACAGTTTAACCAGCGCCAGAAGGGTACATTGCCAAGTAACACAGTGCAAAATCTAAAGAATGATGGCCAATGTATGACATTGACTACACGAGGTGGAAAGTAGACGATAGGCCCACCAATACCAATTGATGATACTGAGGTTCGTAAGGAGATAGTAGAGAGAAAGCATGTGGATACTGGAGATGACAAGACTAAGGATGGGGCAAGCACCGAAGAGGCAACCCCAAGAAAGTTGAATCCCATACTTAGGCCTCCACCACCGTTCCCTCAGAGACTCAAGAAAAAAGAGAAGGATGGTAAGTTTTAGAATTGTATCTCCATGTTGAGGCAACTCACTATCAACATTCCCCTCATTAAGGCATTGGAGAGGATGTCCGGGTATGCCAAGTGCATGAAGGACCTTGTGACTAAAAAGAGGATGGTGAGCCAAGCATTGTCCCAAGATCTTCAACATTGCATGCTATTGCAATAAGGTCCTTAGTGTAGAAGAAAGAGAACCCCAGAGCATTTACCATACCTTGCACCATTAGAGATGTTGACTTTGCAAAGGCATTACGTAATTTAGGTGCCATTATCAATCTAATGCCTCTTGCATTGTTCAAGAAGTTAGGCTTGAGATCCCTATACCTACTAGCATGTGGCTTTTGAAGGTTGACAAAATGATAAAGAAACCTATGAGGATACTGTACGACGTGCTAGTGAAAGTGGAGAAATTCATATTCCCTGCAGACTTCATGATCCTGGATTATGAAGTTGACTTTGACGTCCCAATCATCTTGGGAAAACCCTTCCTAGCCACTGAGCGAGCCTTAGAGGATATGGAATCAGGTCAACTCAAGTTTAGGTTAAATGATAAAGAAGTTGTCTTTAATATCTGTTAGTCAATGAAGAGACTAGATGAGTTGAAGATGGAAATGTGAGAACTTGGAGAAGTCTGAGTAACCAAGTTGTACAAGTCGTGGCGCGACACTAAATTAAGCCTTATTTGAGAGGCAACCCAAGATATTTGCTGAAATTCTTATATTTGTATTCTAGTTTTTTCTTTTCGAACTTGTAGGGAGTTAAATTTTCTTGTTTTAAGTTGCAATTTTTGGACTCACAGACTGAGAAATTATAAGGTAAGAATTTGCTGAATTGAGAACATGCAAGAACAAGGTAAGGCAGCAAACTAGAGCAAAAAGAGCAGAAAATGTGGTTCTACGATTGGTTCCACGGGTCGTAGTCTATACCACGACCAATATACTGGATCGTAGAGCCATTCCAACAAGCACAAATTCATTTACTCAGGTTCACGATCCAACTTTATGGTCCATAGTTAAAACTATGGGTCGTGAATAGGGTTCGTGGACCCAGGTAAGGTTATTAAATTTTACCAAGTGTTAGGTGGCACATACGAGGCAACATATGAACCGTAGGGAAACCTATGAATCGTAAGATGTCTCGTAGTAGCCAAATGCCTAAAACTAGTGTTATGAAACCAAAAACTAGGTCTTATAGGCCATAGAACATCTTACGGCCTATAATTAAGGTTTTGTGGGGTCTGAACCCTGCTTAAACCCGACCCAGTCAAATGAATAAAAAAGGAGGGTAAAAACATTTACCCCTCCTTTTGTTCACAATTATCCAAATACCCTAGGCCTTTCTTCTTCCCCCAAAAGTCTGACCACCATCACACCACTGTCATTGTTTTGGACTAAAATTCCAGCCAAAACTCGATTGCTCAACGACGCACCTAGGGCTTCACTTTCTCGGTCTTCTCTTGCAATTTCTTGGGTATTTTTAATCAAAAGTCTAATATGTGTTCTCTTTGCTTTTTCATATTTCACCAGAAATTATGTCAATAGGTTGAGACATTGTTGAGAATGATATTCCAATGTTAATGTTCTTAAATTGGGTGTTGCCTATACATGATATGTATTTCATGCTTGGAACTATGTATTTAATTGAATTGAACTTGAACCATACATAGGCCGGAACAATTGATTGACCACAAAGTTTTGGTATGCTGTTGTTTGAAAGCATGAAGTCACTTGGCATAGAATTATAATGAACTATTCTATTGTCATTGACATGTGATTGTGTATGTTGAATGATGGAATGTTACATAGTTTGTCTGATGGTGGTTGAAGTATTATGTGTATGTTGAATTAATGGGTGACGGGGTTGACTAATGATTTGTACATTTGGAGTGCTAGGTAACTCGATGAAAATGTAGTTTGGGATGTCATTACTTCAATGCTGTTAGATTAGTGAACCCCATTGAATGACTGTGTTATTTTTATCAAGCAATGAAGTCGTTTGGCCATTCTAGAAAGCCCATATGACTATTTTTCAAACAACATGAGGGTTTTCTACGACCTGTAGATTAGTCCACAAGCCGTAGTTGCCCCTCATAGGATGCGATTAGCAACTTGGCATTTTAAGTAATGCTATCAGATGAAACCATTTATAGGTCGTAGTTTAGACTACAACCCGTAACATGGTTTCGTAGGTTTCAAGCCTGCACTATTGGCATCCTGGAATGGTACCTATGACTCAGCCTATGGCCCGTAGTTTCTTCTACGAGCCACGACTGGTCTCGTAGGTGCACTTCTAGTAACATGAAAATTGTGTCTTATTACCTACGAAAGCCTTCTACGACCCATAGTCTAAGCTACGACCCATAGGCGAACCTTTGTAAGTCTTTCTGTGACTTAATTTTGTAACTTTTGTTTTTATTTCTTGCATTCATTGGACTTATGGGTTTGTATAATTATGTGATTCTAGAAAATATGGCTCTCATACCCAAGCATAATGAGATACAGGCCCTGCAGACCCGACTACGTGATGAGCATTTAGACACCGAGGCTGCTCCTAAGGCCAGTGGATTACTAGAGAAGCTTGACGTCCATCCAGATTTGGGTGTTGAGGGATGACACACTACGATGGTAGCTAGATAGATAGCGCCGACCCAGACACTGACCATTGTTTCTCGGCCTCCCTAGTTTGACGAGGGAGGTGATAGACAAAGCAACTCCATACAGATGACTTCCTCCGAAGATGGGTTCAGGTATGGTTCAGGAGAGAAGTCAGAGTAAGAGGTTGCGGAGTCTACCCTAGCACCACCAACACCACCTTCACCTTTAGATACATTGATGAGTAGATGGTATGTGCGGGGGATACAACACATATACCGGGATGATCTCCAACATGACAAGCAGGGCTGATAGGCCTGCACTATATTCGAGGAGCCATAAATCATCATATCTGGGCTTGATAATGCCCAAGGCTTTGGGACACTATGGCTCGCTACAAATTGGAGTGGTTAGCAACTTCATCGAGGAAGTATTCCCAGGCGATGGCTCATACACCCCACACTTAAACTTTTGTTCATCCTCGAGCAAACATTAAATCTCATCTAAACAATATAACCTAGGAATGCCGTCACTTTGGCTGATACAAATAATTTAAGCCATGAAACAATTTTCAACATTAAGTATACATTCCGATCATTATGCAAGATATTTAACAAAAATAAACTTATAACATTTTAGCCTCAAAGATGGACTTTGACTCATCAAATTAAGTTTGCTCACCCACTCCGTCGAAGAAATCTAATAAAATTACCTATCCATCATGAAACAAGTTCTCTCACGAGAAGAAATAGTCCATACACTCAATTTAAAGAATTGAATATAGATTAAGGACTTAGCATCAAAGAACAACTCTCACACTCACAAAAGAATTCACATGTATGCACAAAAAACCATAGGCTTGCCCATGTGTACATCTCCATTAATTAAGCATGTTTGAATAAAAATAAATAGGACTTTAATGGGTTGTAATCTTGGCTAGAGGATGGATAAGAAATTATACAGTAGTGACTTAAATTACCTTAGACACTTTGTACATCCCTTTTTTATTTTCTTTCGGACTTCATCACCCATTTTTTTCACTTTTTTTTCTGCCCTCTCTTCAATTATTTTCACAAGTAACTCTCATCATATCAAGAATACTTCAATCAACATTTTTTTTTCATATCCCATTATTTTTTCTTTTATTTACAGTAGCCACCCCAACTTAGCAATTTTCTTGAGTTGAGGTGCACAATGTTCTACGATGAACCAGGGGCACTAATAGTATTCACCCTCAAATTAGGTGTTTTCCCTATGTTGAGGTGCACGGTGTCCAAGGAGGGACTAGGGCCAAAGTGAGAATTACCAAAACAGTGAGAAAGTGAATTTGGATAATAAAATGAAAGGGTCTATTTTAGGCTCAAAAGGGTTACTAGTGATATAATATCTGAAAAGGCTAAATTTTACAAGAAAAATCAAAGAAAGCCTATTATCATTTTCTAAACAAGTAATAACTTTTTATTTCACTTCAATAACATGCCGAGAAAGTTCTAGACTAAGATGCAAAACATGGAATATATGCAAATAACCTTACCACACATGGCACAAGTCTCAATCAAGATGGATCAATTCGACTTTTAAGATAGACAGGGTCATAACAAACTTATAAAATTAGAATAAGTTATATACAAAGTCACAACTATGAGCCTAGGTGTCAAAAAGTCTATTTTTATTTTATGCTCAAGCACTCACAGAAAATTATTAATCAAAATCATGCCTAAATTGTTTGTATCAGCCAAGTTAAAAAAGGTCTTTTCTTTTCTCTCCAAAAATAAAATAAAATAAAATACAAAAAATAAAAACTACTTTTTTAAAAAAATCCTGTTCAATGGCCTCCCCCTCGGAAAAGAACCAAAAAGAAAAATCAAGAGGTGGGTAAAGTATGCTCTAATAAAAACTAAAAATCTAAGAAAAATCTTTTTGTCTCTTTGGACCTTTTTTTTATTTTTTATTTTTTTAAAAATTAAAACTAAATATTTAAATAAAATCCTATAGCATCTTACCCTTAAAAATATTGGAAGATATTCCACCCCACACTTAAGATCATGCTTTGTCTCCAAAATAATTTATAGAAAAGAAATGAAACAGAAGGGTAAGAAATATTTCCTGAGACCCTTTTAGGATCTAGCTAGCAACATGTTTCTTCAATATTTAACAAGGGTCACGCGCAACCCACACTTAAGCTCAAAAAACGTGTTCCTTAGCTTCAAATTTGGGTACTCAGACTTCTCCTAAATTTGCAAAAAATATAAACAAAAGATACAAAAAAAATACTATCTATAAAAAAAATTAGAAGTTACACTACTAGTTGGAGGCCTTTCACTTTTTTTTCCACCTTCAACTTATGAATTGTATCCCTAATTTCTTTTCCAATTTAATATTATGCTCAAAGGGTGGTGGTATAAAAATAAGAGAAACAAATAATAGAGATCAAATGTTGTACTTTTTGGCCTTTAAATGAGAAAAGAAAAAAAATAAATTATGGACTACAAGTAAAAATAAATAATAAAGACAATATTTAAATCATATTCCCCGGCAACAACGCCATTTTTTTGATGACGTCCAAAATATACTTCTCAAAAGAAATATAAAATGGTCGTTTGCAATATATTTACCCAACTTGTGAGTCGGGGTCGATCCCACAGGAAATATGAAAAATATTGTCAATAGTAAAATTTTTAACTTGATAGTCTTTATAAAAGTTGGGGGGTTTTTAATTTGCAATAAGTAAACCTAGACTAGAGCAATCAATCAAGTGCAAGTGTTGTGAAATCAATGGAAGAACTAACTAGGGTATTGTGTTCCCCATGATTCCCTAACTCAGTATTACCAGATAATTATAATATTTTTTAGTGTGTAGGTGTAGGACAATAAGCTAGGTTTACCTAAACTTTTGATCCAACAAATAGGTAAATTTTATCACGGAACTTGATCGATCTCCATGATGTGACATTAATAACCCTTACTTTTTATTCTAGTACTACCTCCCCTTAATCCAGTTTGGTTGATTAGACGAGAACATCTCAATCGAATCCTGTTAATTACCTCTTTTCCTATTCATTACTTCCTTGATCCAACAAGTAACACTAGATGAGTTTTAATGTAGGCCTTCCGTTAAAAAATAGTTAAAGTGAAGAGAAATAACTAATACATTCGTACACATCTTCCAAGAATGACGAAGTATCAAGATTTTACTTTGTTAATTCTTCATGATTCTCACAACCCTAGTTATAAAATTTAGCTAGTCATTATTATTGGAAAAATATAATTAAAATTTATAAAAATAAACTTACTTGTGTTAATCATAAAAATTCAAGAACAAACGATAAATAATCTTCCAAAAGTCAAGAATACAAATAAATAATAAGAAGAGATAAAAAGAATAAACCAAAATTCTCTAATCTCCACGATGACTCTTCCAAAAATTTTAAGCTATAAAATTCTAAAACCTAAATTATGAGTACATGGTTAGTTAGGCTTCTTTGGGTTAGTTGGATTAGTTGTGGAAGAATTATTTTATGAAATATTTATAGAGGTAGAAAAATAACCAAGTCCAAAATAAATTGAGAAACCCAAAATCGAAAGGAAATTGGATTTCGCCGCTCCTCAAATTGTTTGCCTCTCAATAGCTGCCATGTGGTAGTAGTAACGTGCAACAGTAGTATTGTGAACTTTGGGTTGCAATTTTCCCATATATAACTTTATATTATTTTATTAAATTTAATCTATTAAGCTGCTTGCTTGATTTTCCTTCTGTAATATTTCATTTTTAATTTGTTTTTAGCTCTAAATTTCATCATCTTCATATCAATTTAATCCTACAAATAAAATATACAATTTAGTAAAATTCAAAAAATTTATGCTAAATAAGGATAAATAAAAAATCAAATATGAGGTAAATAATGATTAAATATATTTATTTTTAGCCTCACATCAATGGCTTATGGGTTTTATGCTTCGTATGCTGCTACCATCGCGGAGTCGACACCGAAAGGGAAGAGATTCCTCACACAACCCTGGATCACACAGATGATGGTGAGGAGAGTATCAATTGATATATCTGAGACCACCATTCATCGGTTCTTATTTGGTCCCGAGTACCAGGCCCCCATTTCTATAGGTGAGTATGACTACCAATTGGAGCAGACTAGGGGCCGGGGGTTGATGAGAGATGCACCCCGCAAGGACATTCTTATGAGATGGATTGCCGACCATATTATTGAGCAGGGCCAGGACCCTGACTAGATTTCTACATCAGCGGCGCTAATAAAGGCATCACTCAACTTCATCGGTAAGATTTTATGGGTTGTAGTTCGTTCGCGGATCTAAATGACCCATGCTGATAATACCTTGACCCTGGATCGCGCTGTGTTGGTTGCTAACATCATTGCTGGCTATGATATTGATTGGGACCGCCTGATAGTAGAGGAGATCCATGAGCGGGCCCTGAAAAGATCCACCTCCATTCCCTTCCCATGTTTGATTTATCGCCTATGTATAGGGGCAGGGGTGGAGATTCTACATCAAGTGGACACTTTGATCGAGGTTCAGAGGACATTAGACACCAACCTGATAAAGGCTGATGAGAATCTGGTGTCCCTCCGGTGAGCACCACAACCACTAGTGCACCTACCAGAGATGTTCGCTGTGGTAGCACCAACTAAGCCTCCTTCATCTTTGACTACTACTGCTCCAGAGACCGCGGGGCCACCACAGATAGAGATTGATACAGAGCGGGGGCCCATTCCACCTTCTACTAGTCTTGCACCAGAGGCTGTGCCTATACAACATTCCCCTGTAGGTATAGTATACGTGTCTGCATCATCTATCCAGACTCTAGTGCAACAATTAGTTTACACTGAGTCCCAGTTGACTTAGTTATTAGAGCAGATAGGGCCTTCGGTTCACAAGGCCATTTCAGAGTCTGAGGAGCACACACAAGTGCATGTTGTGTTCTTCCTAGAGGAGAGGCTTACAACAATTCATGGATGCATAGATTCTTTCGAGAGACAGGTGGAGAAGAGCCTCAGTTCAACCCAAACTTCTGATATGATAGCTACCCAAACATAGATCCAATAGCTCTGTACTGAGATGAGAGTAGTAGCAGTAGCACCACTGGTACTTCCTACGCCTGACACTACTATTGAGGTATTTGTTGATTTGTTTACTGTTGAGGAGCCACCATTCCGCACCCTCGGGAAGAGGCCTTTTCTAGAGGATGATGATCCTGATGCTCTGAGACGCTAGACAGAGATAGTAGAGAGCAAGTAGGTAGTGACTGCCATACAAGCTTCGATTAGAGATGAGATGGTAAGGCAGACATGAGTACATGAAATAGTGAGGGGTACTGACCCTCCAGACAGGCTCCCGAGATTGAGGAGACTATCCGACAGCTTGAGAGTGGTGATGCACAAACACATACTGGTATTCAGGTGCCCAGGTATGTTCATTTTTAACCCTTTGCTTTACTTTGATATTTTTTTTTGCATCGAGGACAATGCAAAACTTTTTCTATGGGGTGTGCATCGTTATAGGCCTCGGCGAAGCTTGAGTTACCATGATCTATAACTATCCCAATTTTTAAGTTCATAGGATTTTTCTTACATGTGTTCTTTCCCTAAGGACATTTATTTTCTATTGAACCAGCATGTTTAGGATGTATAAGTAGTATGAGTAGCATATTGTACTGATATCTGTGACATATGTTAGTTTTGTGAAAATAATACCCCTTAGTTTTTTTTGTGATGTGCTGTTAGGTAGTTTGATGATAACTATGTACAAATCAACGTTTCATAGTGTTTGTTTTGACAAATTAGGCTTAAATGTGATAAACTACATGATCTGAGAGTCTACATTGATAGTGTATTCAGTGTCGTGTGTGTGAGCATTATTGCATGATTCTTATACTGTGCTTTAATCTAGAACTTGCCCTGTTACTTTGACTCTAACTGTATGTTAGTTGGTTAGGAAAGGATCTTAGGCCATTGTTCATATTAGTCCATTTAGAGTAAATTGACTAACCAAATGCATTGTGTATCCCTTGTTCCTAATATTGGAGCCTTACATGTACTTTGTTTTTGTAAATACCTGAGTAACCAAACCTTTTTGTCTGTGAAATTTTGAAATTGGCCATGGTCCTTCCTTGAATATTACTCAGGATAAAAGTCTAAGAGTAGGGTGGGTAACCCAAAATGTGTCCCTAGATCAAAAGTTGGATATTGTGCACCTTAACTCAGGCCAATAACCTAAGTTGAGGGTGGCTTCTGCAAAGGAATCACACCAAAATGAGAAAGGAAGTATAGGAATGCAATGAAAAAGGGTAAACTATGAATTAGGTGCAAAAACAATCAATAGATGCCCAAAATATGAGCTAACAAGAAAAAGAATGTGAAAAAATATACAAGGCAATGGGCTTAAAATAAGAATAAGGCACCCAAAATTGTTTGAAATAGAAAAAGGGAAGAATAAGGAAAAAATCAGTGTTGGTAGGGCTAAAGTGTGAAATAGCGCAGTATCAAGGAGGGCCATTAGTCACTATGATCTCAAAATATCATACCCAAGCCCCATGAGCCTACATTACAAGCCTAGAAATTCCTATAGTGACCTAGTCCAAGTAGTCGAAGGTCATAGTCATGAGTATAGGGGCAAGCCTATAATATTGTGTACAGTGTTTGAATATCTTTGTGAGTGTGAGCGTCTTTGTTAGCCCTAAGTGTTGAATCTATGTTTATTACTCTGAGTGAGAAATAAGACTTCTTTCTGTGAGGGCATTTGACTTGTATTGTTGATTTTAGACTATCTCAGTGATTATTGATTTTGAGTATTGCCTTGACTGTCATAGTTGCACTGTTGTACTAATACACATGAGTTTGTCTGATAACTATCTGATAAATGAACTAATAAGCTTGGTTGAGTATTTGAGACCGATTTTGAGATGATGTATGCCACTAGATTGAGGTCTGCGTATTGTTATGCTGCTTATGTAGATTGAGTCCGTCGCTTGAGGACAAACAACAATTTTAAGTTGAGGGTGTTGATGTGCTGTCAAAATAAATACAACACTTTTGATGCTTAAACCTTAGGATTTTGTGTGTTCGCAAAGCGATGTTAGTAGGTTTGATGTGTTTTTGTATTAGTTTTTATAGGATTACAGGAATCAGAGTGATTTTGGGCCAAGTCTACAAATTTGCAAGGTTTTGGTGATTTACAAAGGAGTCTATAGGACGTGGATTATTTCATAAGCCATAGGTTGATTCATGAGTCATATCCAATGAAGGGCTAGGTTTCAAAAGTTACATCCACGGAGTATCAGACGAGTCGTAGAATTCTTCATGGGTTGTAGGTGTGCTCATATATTAAAGATAAAAAACTATGCTGAATGCTGAAGGATTATTAGACAAGGCCACTTATGAGTCATAAGATTGGGTACGGGTCATAGATAAGATCGTGCCTGGAGAATTCAAGTTTTGAAGAGTTGAAAAATGAAACCCTTTATGGGCCGTAAGTCAGAAGACAACCCGTAGGAGGGTCTCGTAGGCTGACAAAAGTTTTTGTACATTGAAGTATACAAAACCTAGGTACGGGTCGTGGTTCCACATATGACCCATAACCTTGTGCGTTTGACCTGCTGATTCTAGTTTCCCTATGTCGTTTTTGATTTGCATTTTACTTATTACAAATATGTTTTTAGAGAAGAGGGGAGAAACGACAACTACAACAAGAGAGAGAGAGAACACTAAGAACTAAATATTTGTGATTATTTTGATCTATAACATTGTAATTTCTTGTGAAGAATCAGATTGCTTGTTCTTAATTCATCATTGTAAGTGTTTAAATTATGTTATTCTACAATATGATTTCTTCATCTACAATGATCATGCATAACTAAATCCACAACTAGGGTTGTGGGAACCATGAAGAACTAACGAAGTAAAATATGGATAATCCTTACTTCTTAAAAAGTGTGCATGTATGTATTAATTATGCCTTTCGATATGAATGCTTTTAATCGTGGCTAATGTTAGAACTTTCTCGAATTCTTATCTACTGGATCAAGGTGTTAATGAATGGGAAAAGGGGTAGTTAATAGGATTCGATGTGATCCCTCTCATCTAATCAACCTGAACTGATCATGGGATGGTTGTACTGGGACAAAAGGTAAGGTTATTAATGTCACACTGCAGGGATGAATCAAATCACGTAGTGAAATGTTCCTCTCACCTGGATCAAAGGGTTTGTCCTACATGCTATACATTAAACAAGATTATGATTATCTGGATATACTGAGTTAGGGAACCATAGGGAACACAATACCCTAATTACTTCTTCCATTGATTTCACAACACCTGCACTTGATTGATTACTTTAGTTTAGGTTTGTTTCTTGCAGTTTACAAACCCCACCTTTCAAGAAATAAGTTGATTAATTTATTCTAATTGCTCATAATTGCTCAAGGTCTATCCATATTTCTTGTGGGATTCAATCCTAACCTTTGTTAGGTACTATATTTGATAACGACCGCTTATTATCTAATTGGTGGTGTAGTTTGGGTGACGATCAAAGGCCCACACTGTAGTTTACACTAAAGAGCGCCAAAAAGATGAGGAACATGTAGGCTCCTCATATCATGTTACAACTTAGATTGAGAATGATGCCTCATGTCAACTGAGAATTGAAGAAGAGTTGGGAGGTATTGTTTGGTGCTATCATATATCTATTAATGACAATGATCTACACAAATAGGAGGATGCTGGAGATGCTCTACCAGAATTTGAAGGAGTGAAGACCACGACAAATCTTTTAAATAAATTTAACCTTGGAACTCATGAACACCCAAGGGCAACTTACATGAGTGCATTTGTAGAAGCTGATGAAGAAATAACTTATATGAATATACTGAAAGAATATAGGGATGTCTTCACTTGGATTTATAAAGAAATGTTTGGCTTAAGTCCAAAAATTTAGTTCATCAATTAACAATCAAGAATGACGCTCATCCTATCAAGCAGGCTCAAAGATATTTTAGGCTAAACTTTCTCCCATTAATCGAGAAACAAGTTAAAAAACTCATTGAGGTAGGCTTCATTCGTGAAGTTAAATACCCTACATGGATTTCAAGTATTGTTCCCATGAGGAAGAAGAATGACCAAATTCGAGTTTGTATTGACTTTAGAGATCTCAACAATGCATGCCCTAAGTAGGTAGCCACCCAACAATGCAGCAGCAATGTAGGTAGCCACCCATCTCATCAAATGGGCCCGGTGCTCTGGGTCCCTCATCACTCCCAAGTCACGTGCTTGCCCCACTCTGTGATCAAACTCTGCTATGGATCTAGGGGCTGCAAACTTAGTTTTAAATAGCATCCACCGGATGGTCTCTTTTGACCTGTCGACCACCCGACCTTGCACTCTGACCTCCTCTAGACTGGATGGGCGAGGGGCTTCTTCCCCTTGGGAAGAGTGATGTGGATAGTTGCAGCGTAGGATGAGAAGAACTTCCTTACCAATATCGATGAGTACCTCCCAGCCAGCTGTGCCAACTACTGGAGCCTGTGTCGAACAATAGTGTCCTCCAATACCGAGATACTTTTGAGTCCTCTGGTGATGACTCAGGACTCCTCGAGTATGGAATGAGTGTGTTGGCCACGTTCATTCCTCTGCATATCCTTCGTGAATATAGTTTGTATGCCCTCGACACACCACCTATTATGCTCTAAGTATGGTGATGACTCGGGTGCGCGAGGTCTAGACGATGATGAGGAGTCTAAACCCTCCTCAGAATGAGATTTGAACCCCTTCTCGGAGGAGGTTATCTGAATACTACTGCTAACCCTGTCACCTTCCTCATCAGACTGGGGAGAGTGAACCACAATAGCCTGTGACGTAGCATGCCTAGAAGAAACCCAAGTCTGTTGTGGCTCTACATCAGAGTCTGGCTGGATGCCAATCTCCTCTATAGATCTACTAGCCTCAGGGGCATGCTTTGAATCTGTGGCCTCATCTCGTAGATAGGCCTTCATAGCTCGAATCTCCTCTTTCTTTGATTTAGTGGCCATGGTACCTAAAAGACACACAATCACAAAATGAATTAGTTCCATGAATTACAATCCAAAACACAAAAGAATTTCAGACCTTGACTGGGAATTAAGGGTTCACGAAACCCTCTTTATGAGTCATAGAATACTCTACGATTTATAAAGGGTTTCGTGGGGCAGTATGTAGCCAGTTTCAACAACTGGAGTTGTATCCACGAGACCTAGATTGAGTCGGGGATATAAGTCATAACTTGGGTTCAACACTAGTGAACTCTATGATACCTATCTATGAGTCGTGGAATAGTGCATGAATCGTAGAAGGTCTTGTATGATGAAGCCCTATGATTATTCAACATTGGAACCTTTCATGAGAGGCAACCACGACTCGTAGATTGATCCACAAGCCGTAGAAAACTCTCGTAGCCAAGGCCAGTGTTCAAAAATCTTTGAGAACCTTATCTACGAGTTCCCCGACAAATTTTACCAAACAAAACAACATTATTAAATAAAGGTTCATGAACCCACATGTAAATTCACACCACGTTACCAACCCCAATCATGCACTATCGTCAAAAACACCCCATCAAAAGATTTATTATACATTTTAAATCATTCAACCATTTATCAATGCGTGTACTGATTATTTGGCAATGTACTCACATATTTTTCAATATATTACAATGACCGAGCAGTTGTAACAACACACAATTAAAACACCCAATCTCTTTCCGCACTTACTTCTACCTTAATCAACATAATCAAAATTATGACTAAATTTTCAAGGCATAACATTTGAATAGGTTCATGACTCCACTAAACCCATCCCCAATCCCAATCAAACACAATACAAATCACAACGCAATAAAGTAGGCTTTAGGGACCGTAGGCTTACTGATTTGAAATATGATTTGGAGGAGAATGACAAGGACACTATGGGGGTTCAAAACCCTAGGAGATGAGGGTTTGCCAGAGGTGGCCAGAAAATAACATGGCTTGATGGATTCTTGGTTGCAGAAGGATGGGAGTGGTCGGATTAGGGTTTAGGATCGACAGTATTTGCAAAATAATGGGGTCAAAATAATTTTGACCCTTATTTAAACTATACTAGGTCAGGTTAGAATATCAGGGTTTTGGTTTCACAAAACCCCTATTACGGGCCATTAAATGCTCTACGGCCCATGAATAGTGGTTTCGTGGAATCCTTAAACCCTTTTTTCCATACCTGTAGTCTACAAGCCTTTATACGAGCTGTATGATCACATATAACTCGTAAAAGGGTCTCGTAAACCACTTTTGACACTTATGAAAATTTAAGGGACTTACCTGGGATCCACAAACCCAATCCATGACCTGTAGTTTTACATACGAATTGTGGACTTGGTTCATGGACTGGAGTGCATTAAAACCTTGCTCATTGGAGAACTTTACAGGATGGTCTACGGGTTGTACAATGTAGCACTGCCCGTACAGTCAGTCGTAAAGTCCATTTTCAGTTTCTTTTCAGCCAAAAATGGCTGACTTGGTCTGGTACCTGTAGAACCTTCAAAAATACACTATTACCCTATATAACATCAGTCCATTGTCCAAACTTTACAACCAAAAATACCAAAAGCTAACCTATTTTAAGTCTAAAGCTAAAAACTAAAAACTAAACTACGATTCTTACAAAAATATCTTGGGTTGCCTCCGAAGCAGTGCCTGATTTATTGTCACAGTACGATGTGAGCTATCTAATTACTCAGACATCATTAATAGCCCACACCTCCATCTTAAGATCATTTGGCCTCTTCATCGACCTGCAGACGTTAAAGGTGACTTCTTCGTCATTCAATCTAAACTTGAAGAGGCCAGATTCCATGTCCACTAAGGCTAACCTAGTGGCCAAGAAAGGCCTTCCCAAGATGATTGAGACTTCAAAGTTGACTTCACAGTCTAATATTATGAAGTACGTAAGGAATATGAATTTTTCCACCTTGATGAGGATATCATGCAAGATTCCCATCGACTTCTTCACAGTTCGATCAACCATCAAAAGTCTCATGTTAGTTGGTGTAAAGGATGCCAGACCAAGCTTCTTAAAAATCACAAAGGGGAATTAAGTTAATGCTGGCACCAAGATCACATAATGACCTTGCGAACTTCACATCCCCTATAGTGTAGGGAATGGTAAACTCTTCGAGATCCTCTCTGTTTTGCACCAAGGACCGGCAGAGATAGCACTGCAATATTGGAGCTCTTGTGAGAGCTCCTGACTCATGGTTCACTTCTTCGTCACCATATTCTTCATAAACTTGGCGTATTTGGGCATCTTCTCTGATGCCTCCTATCAATGGGATATTGATGGAAAACTATTTCAATATGGAAAGGAAGTGTTTGAACTTACCTTTCTCCTTTTTTTTCTTAAGTCTGTGGGAAGGGAGGAGGAGGTCGAGGAATGCGTCTTAACTGTTTTGGCACAACATTGCTTTCCTCAGTATGAACAGTAACATCTCTAGTTTTAGCTTGCTAATCCATAACACTCTCATCACAAACCTCATCATCATCTGCAGGTATTAAAGGATCACTGGTCTTCTTCCCACTATGAATTGTGATAGCCATACACTACCCTTCAGAATCCAATCCCACTATAAGTTGTGATAGCCATTAACTACCCTTCATTCTTTGGATTCTTAATAGTATTGTTGGGTAAGGTACCCTTCTAGCGTTGGTTGAGCTGGGTTGAGATCTGGACAAATTGCTGCTCAAGCTGCTTGATTGCATCTGAATGAGACTCTATCTTTTTAATAATGCTGGAGATGTCAGTCTTTATCCCCCTAAGTGTCTTATCTTGTGCATCATCCTTCTTCAATAATCTGTCAAACATCTCCTCAACTCTGGATTAATCTGCACTAGAATCACGATTGTGGGGTAGCACATAGGTGCCACTTCTGTAACTATCTCTACTACCCCACTCAATATCTCTATCTTGGCCTCTGTTTCAATCATAGAAGCCACCCCAATTGTTGTTATTATATGCTCCATCTCGTCTGTAGCTCTTACCTTGGTTTCCTTGTTCTTGGCGCCAGTAGTCCTGATTGAACCCCTGCAACCCACTTGATACGATGAACTTAGTGTCATCTGGAAGTGGAGGTAACACTATCGCTCCCGTGACATCCATAGCTATTGGGTTTAGTCGATATTGATTCCAATCATTGGCTTGAAGTCCCTCGGGCTGTGGAATGACTATGGGTGGGTTGTCCCCATTCTGACTCAGTGCAATATTAACTGCATTCTTAACATCATTACCAGGTTATCAGGCAATTCGTCTTTCGGGTTTGCTCTATTTCTGGGTCAAAAGGAATCAAGGGAGTTCCTCGACTTCTAATAGTTGACATGCACTGTTCATTTGCACCCTATACCAAGACAATAACAATAAAAATTGAAAAATTAGGGATATAAAGAGTAATTTATCAAATTATAGTGCGATAATCAAGTCTAGCTGTATTCCCCACCAACGACGCCACAAAATGCTGGACTCCGATGTTAATGCTCAGCACATACCCTTACTTGGAGGTTTGAAGTGGTCATAATCAAGTATTTAACCTGATAAGGGTTAGGATCATTCCCATAAAGAATATGATAGACTCCGAATTAGCACACTTTTGTAAAGTGAATTGATATACCCTAATATCTTCTAGAAATAGAAAAATAAATATAACGAGGGGGGTTTTGTAAGTAAAAATAAATTCTAAACTAAAATAACAAGCGTTTGTAATAAAAAAGAAATGAAGTAGGGCTACGTGTTTCCCGTGACTCCCTAACTAAGTGTTTTTGGATACTTGCGACACTTTTTTGGTGTGTAGGTGAAGGACAGTAAGTTATGTTCTCCTAAATTCGTCATCAGACATCTAGGTGAATTTCATCACATTACTTGATCGGTATCTGTGATGTTGTTTTACTAACCCTTACTTTTATCCCAGAACAACTCTACTACATCTAGTAGATTGATTAGTTGAGAGAAATCAATCAACTTTTGTTAATTAACTCTTTTCCTATTCATCACCTCCTGGATTAGGCAAGTGATACTAGGCGAGTTCTAACATTGGCCATCCATTAAAAAATAGTTAAAGTGAGGAGATTAATTAATGTATCCTAACACCATCCAAGAAGTTGCAAGTTACTCAATTTTATCTTAGTTAGTTTGTCATAGTTTCCAAAATCCTAATTGTGGATTTATCCACGCATGCTTGGAGTATGATAGAAAAGTTATGCAAGAAGAATACATAATTAAATTACTTACGCACGAATTGATGAACAAAAATCTAAAATCTCAATGAAATTGCAAACTTGAATTAATAAAATGATAAAATAATATTCACAAACTCTCAATCTTGTTATTCTCTCTGTAGTAGTACTGTATCTAATGTCGTATATCTGATAAAAAATCTAAAAACCTATTTATAGTACTTAAAATATAAAGCTGAAATGAAATAGAATAACTATGTCGGCGCTAGTTATGAACAACGTTTATGGCTCGTGCAACAGTCCACGACCTGTAGAGGGTCTCGTAAACTGCCAAAAATTCTATAAATCTTCAGTGAAAGCCTAAAATCAAGCCAACACTGAAATCCTGCAAAACAAATAAAAATAAAAAATCAAATCTTCTAACATCACTTTGAGAATGTACAAACTCTGAAGTTTCAAGCATTAAAAGTGCTGTATTTTTGCAGCAACTCAATATTCAATAAGAATGATTTCCTGATAGTTGTAAATTTACCTTGATTGGAAAATTCAGCAACACCATGCCTAAAGTTGATCTTATAAGGAAGGACTTTCTAGTTCAAACCCAACTCACTAGTGGAGTTAAGATAACCGATTTTAATGCTAGGCATGTGTATATAGATCTTGATAATGAGCTATACTACAATACGGTTTGGATTAAGAAAAAAATATATATTGAAGGACATCTCATGAGAATCCAAGATTGGACTCCAACATTTAGTCCAGAAGAGGAAACCCTAAGTTCTTGTATGGATCATACTTCCTGAACTCCCCTGGCATTGTTATAACAAAGAATTTGTGATTGCTTTATTAGTTCCTATTGGTAAAGTGTTGTACCTTGACACTGCCTCCATTCATAAGACTAGAGGTAGTGTGGCTAAATCTAAAGTAAAGATTGATCTTACCAATCATAGGCCTAGACATGTGTGGATGGGATTAGATGAAGAGGACATTACTATAGGAATATGGCAAGCTATTCAATATGAGAGTGTCCCAGACTAGTAATTCTATTGTAAATATCAGGGTCATGGAATTGAAGTATGCAATATCAAAAGAAAGGATGATGAGCACAAAATAAAGAAAGTTATGGAACTAGATAAGAAAAATCAGCAACATGCTGAAACCAAGCAGCAAACTGGCAACAATGACCAAAATAATCTTACTACTATTGATTAGGCCAGTACCAAGGAAGTGATTATTTCTCAAAAAAAGAGTAGTAAGGATAAAGAGACCCAATGGCAAAGTCAAAAAAGGAAGTGCAATAAAAACTAGCCTAGCAACCAGGCCAACAAAATCTACAAGCAAATGGCAGTCCAGAAAAATGAGAAGCATAATCAATTGAATCAGGAAAATAGATAAGGGGAAAGGATAACCAACACATTCAGTGGGAAGACAAGGAAAATATCAATACTCCTTTGGATAAGGAAGAAAAGTAGACTACTACTCCTATCCAGGAACAATAACTAACAAGGAAAGTAAATTTGAAGTCCCAACAACAAGTCCAGGAGAGGCCTAAGACCAGTAACAACTCTTGAGCAAATTCAGCCTAGGGACCAAAATAGAATGCAGGAAGATCAAAGCAGTATGCAGGACAAGTCCTCTGAGAATGGATTGATGATTCATAAGGAGATCAAGACTAATCCTGAGAACCCTAAAGGTCAACAACAATGTAGCAATCTCAATAAGCAAAACCAATACACCAATAAAGAGATTGGTCAAAATATTCCTAAGGGAGGTATGGCCAAGGATCTGGGATCCTTTGCTGGCACTAGCAAGGAACAATCCACCAGTAAGAAGAATACGTTTAGCAAAAAAAAAAGAGATGCTTTGAAAAAGAGGAAGGAGATTCAGGAGAAGCAACAAGATTTATATCATGTCAAGGGTGCTAATCCCTTGGAAAATAATCCTATTAATTTTCCTGCTTATAACATAGATCATACTGAATTTTCTAGTGGAACTGGAATTAATATTGATGAGTATGCTATGATCCATTCAGAAGATGAAAGGGAGGCCAAGAATTTTCAAGAGGATGAGATTTTAGACCCTGATGAATGCTATGATCAAATCAATGATGCCTTTATCCATCCTAATACTAATGACCTGGAGGAGAAAACACAACATGTTACTAACAGTCAAGGTCTATCTTCAAGATTCCATCATAGAACTAGGGTTCTTACCAAAACCAGTCATATAGTTAAGTATGCACATACTAGCAGACCTATCACCAGGTCCTTCCAAGCTAAAATCATTAATGATTAGATCCATTATCTGGAATGTAAGGGGTGTTAATAACCAAGGGGTTCTAGAAAGACTCAAGAAGCTTAAATGTATTCACCATCTTTTAGTGATCTGCATCCTGGAACCTTTTTCAGATGCCTCACACATCCATGTTGTTACAAAGTACCTCCAAATGGACCAAGCCATCCATAATCCTAATAATAAGATTTGTATTTTCTAGGACATAGATGTTAAGTGTCAAGTCTTCGATATGTCAGACCAATATATTTCTTGTATGATCAATCATGTGCAAATACAACAGGAGTTTATTATCACCTTTGTTTATGCTAAATGTAAAGACTCCCTCAAAAGACCTTTATAGGGCAAGATGATTGAACAAACTGACACTAATTCACCTTGGTGCTCTGTAGGTGACTTTAATGTTATCACCTTTCCTGAAGAAAAGTTCGTAGGCAATCCATACAATATGACTAAGATCTTTGATTTCATTAGTGTCATAGAAGCCCGCAACCTTCAAGACTTAGGGTTTAGTGGCCAAAAATACACATGGTGCAACATGATAGGTATTATGTCTAGAATATGTAAAAGACTTGATAGAGATATGGTAAATGATAAATGGTTGGACTTGATGCCTCATACCACTATCACCCATCTTCCCTCTGTTGGTTCTGATCATTGCCCCCTTTTTATGGAGATGGTGGAGCATAATTCTAATGCTTTAAATTACTTTAAATTCCTTAATTGTTGGACTGACCATCACTCCTTTATGGACATGTTAGCTAGTCCTAGAATGAGAACATCAATATCCAAGGAAATCCCATGCTCAGATTCTAAACCAAACTAAAAGTGTCTCAACTGCTCTTAGCATTTGGTCTAGGAATGTCTTTGGGGACATTCATGCTCAAGTTAAGGTTTTTGAGGAAAAGGTCAGAAATGCTAAAGAAAATCTCCTTAACCATGAGACTGATGAGAACAGGACTAAGCTACATGCTGTTACTGTTGAATAAACCCATTTCCTTAAAATGGAGGCTTCCATCCTTAAGAGAAAATCTCAAGTCCTTTGGTCCAAGGAGGGTGATGCAAGCTATAAATTATTTCATGTAGTCATAAGAGGCAGAAGAAGAAGGCTTCACATTCATAACATCAAATATGAAGAGGGAGAATGGAGTGAAAGCGAATTTAATATTACCACTACAATCTGCAATCACTTCCAAAAAATCTTCACTGGTGAAGATAAGGCTATACCTGAAGATGTCCTCCACTACATTCCCAAAAAGATCAATGAAGAGCAAAATAGTACCCTACAAGCCTTGCCTACATTGAATGGGCTCAAAGAAGTTGTGTTTGCTATGAATCCTAACTCTGCTGCTGGCCCTGATGGTATGAATGGCCACTTCTATCAATGTTGCTGGAATATTATTAAGCTGGACCTTCTTGATGTCATTCACTCTTTCTTCTGTGGTCACCGGATGTCTAAATACTTAACCATACCTTTTTGGTGCTTCTTCCTAAAATGGAACATCCTACTAAGATTTCAAAATTCATACCTATTAGCCTGAGTAATTTTTCTAATAAGATCATTTCTAAGCTACTATGTCTTAGACTTGCCCCTATCTTGCCTACCATTATCTCCCCCAACCAAATAGGCTTTGTGAAGAATTGAAATATCTCTGAGAATATTATGTTGGCTTAAGAAATAATTCATCAGATTAAAAAACCTAATGTTGGGGGAAATGTGGTTATTAAACTTAATATGGCAAAAGCCTATGATAGGGTCTCCTGGTCTTTCACCTGCATTGTGTTGAGAAGAATGGGCTTTGGGAAAATTTTCATTGATATGGTATGGAGAATCATGTCTAATAACTGGTACTCCATTATTATTAATAGAGCTAGACATGGTTTCTTCCATTCTACTAGAGGCTTAAAACAAAGGGACCCCTTGTCTCCAGCTTTGTTCAGACAAGGGGCTGAAGTCCTCTCCAGACTTATGAATAATCTCCATATCAATCCACTTTACCATGTCTTATACATGGAGATTAGAGGCTCTTAGATAAATCATATCAGTTCTGTTGATGACATTATTATATTTACTTCTGGTAGGAAAGTTACTTTTTTTCTGATTATGAGAGTGCTTAAGCAATATCAAAAGGTCTTAGGGCAGTTGATTAACAACTCCAAAAGCCACTTCATGGTCCCATCAAATTCCTTCAGACCTACTGTGGCAAGAATAAAAAATATCATTGGGTTTACCCAGAAAGACAGTCCCATTACTTACTTGGGATGCCCTATATACATTAACAGACAAAGGATTGTGTATTTCTCTGGGCTGGTGGCTAAGGTCACTACTAAAGTTAGAGGCTGGCAAACTAATTGAGTTATTGGGGTAAAGATACTCTAATCAAGCATGTTATTCAATCAATGCCCATATACCTCTTAACATCTGTTTCTCCTCCTAGCACCACCCTTAAGCATATACAAACTATCACTGCTCAATTTTTCTAGGGCTGGAAAAGTGATGTTGATAAATATCATTGGTCCTCCTGGAGAAGTTTTGAGTTATCCCTATAGTGAGGGTGGGATAGGAATGTGGATATTGATTGAGGTAGTTAAGGCCTTCCAATGTAAGCATTGGTGGAATTTCAGGTCTAAGGATTTCTTATGGGGGTAGTTTTTGAAAGCTAAATACTGCCAAAGATCTAACCCCATAATGAAGAAATGGCACCCTAGACAATCCATCACCTGGAACCATATGATGGTAAACAAGCACAAGATTGAGGAACACCTCCAATGGCACATTAATTCTGGTTCATGCTTGTTCTAGGGGGATAATTGGTTAGGCATTGACCCCCTTTACAAATATAAGACTGATGAATGTCTTCTTGATAATGTGACTGTCTTCTCTTACCTTATTAATGGCAAGTGGGATCAACAAAAGCTCGAAAACAGGGCCCCTGTCCACATGATTTATACTATTTTATGTTTTAAATTTCTTTACAATCCTAGTATCTTTGACTTGGCCATTTGAAAGCCTAACAACAATGGAAAATTTTCTTGTACTTCAGCCTGAGATAATATTAGAGACAAAAGAAGTATTTCTACCATGCATGCCAAGATATGGCATAAGTACATTCCTTTTAAATGCTCCTTCCTGCTTTGGAGGATCTTGAGGAGGAAACTCCCCACCAATGACAAGATTGTTACTTTTGGCTATAGATCTGCTCCTTATTATTGTTGTCAAGCCACAAACTAAGATAACATCAATCACATTTTCCTTAATTGTGATCTAGCTAAGCAGGCTTGGCTTTTCAGTGCTAACCCTAATGGTATCACTACTATAAACACCCCTTTTAGAAACTTGTTGACTAAGTGGTGGGCTCATAAACAAAAAAGTGATGCTCACAAGCTCATCTTGAATGCAACTCTTATCTTTGTCTGTTGGAATCTGTGGAAGAACAAATGTGCTGTAAAATATGGAGGGAAGAATGCTAGCATTGCTAGAGTCAAATACCTCTTCAAAGACAATTACCTTATGCTATCCTTTGCTTATCCACAAATTACATGGCCTACTTCATAGAGTTCCCTGATCCAAGTAGTAGAGAGCTGCTACCATGAAATTAAAGTGACTATGATCTCATGGTTCAAGCCTCTAACTGGAGTGATTAAGGTGAACACTAATGGCAGTTCACTAGGGAATCCAGGAAGCATGGGAGCAGAAGGGATTCTCAGGGATTCCCAGGGTGAGTTTATATTTCTTTTTCTATTTCTATAGGTGCAGGTACAAATAATCAAGCTGAGCTAGAAGCAGCATTCAAAGGTCTCTTCTGATGCATTCAACTGGGACACAAAAGAGTGATACTTGAGTTGTACTGTGAGCTGGCAGTGAAGTGGATTGGCAAAAATATCACACCTCCTTGGCAGCTTCAACCAATTTATGTTAAGATCCACAACATTACCAATAACTTCTAGGAATTCAGATGCATTCACATTCTAAGAGAGCCTAACCATGCAACTGATGCCTTATCAAAGTTCAGCCATTCAAATAGTAACTCCCATGAATACAACTCCAAGGAACAACTTCCCAACAAGATAGAAGCAATCTTACAACTAGACAAGATTCAGATTCTGAACTTTAGGAGGAAGAAACTAAAGAGGATTAAAAAACCTCCTTAGACTAGCTAGGATTTCTTATTGTATAAATGGAGAGTCTCCCTAATTTATGCTCTCCTAGTTTGGTCTTGCGAGGATCCCTCTCATAGGATTAGCTTGGTTTGCACCTTCTAGCATGGTGTACCTTTATCATACCTTCTTTTTTAGGATTGATAATGGAATACCAACTTAGGTGGAGGTAAGGTTTATGCCCCCTCCTTGTATCCTTATTTTATTTATGATAAGGCCTAGGGGTGTTGCTCAGCCCCTGACCCCAACAAGGGTCAATTAAAACAAAAAAAATAAAAAAATAAATACTCACAAGTTTGAGGAAGAAATCTGTATTTTTTAGCATCATGGTCTGTAAACTCTATGGCATTAAGTATCTCTTCTTCATAAGGACATCCACTAATTGGCAAGACACCAAGAGTATGCAAATCGCAAAGAGATATAGATGCTTCTCCAACAAACGTAAGTAGTGTATTTGTTTGGTGACACCAAGCCTCACAAAAGACTTGCATAATATTGGAGTTTCGATCATAGGTAAAAATAGAAGCAAATAAAACATCTCAAATGTTAGTGTTGCTCAAACTTTATCCATTTTTTCTAAGAACATCTTCTATCCATTCTCAGTATCTCGGGATGTAATGATTTTCATCTTCAAATACAATTTTGTCTTCCCAACATAAGTCCTCTTGAATCATGCAATGGTCTAAATTTGAAAGAGTGCTTGCAAGATTTGTACCTTGATGATTTGGTTTCTCAAGATACCATGATTTGGAATCTCTGTTAGATTTGTGATCATATTTAGAGGTCTAATTTTCCTTGTGAAGTGTTTTTCTCAGTTATGGCCATAGAACAACATAATGACCAACTAAAGGATCTTGGACCAAAATCTTGGTCTCTACCTTGCTAACTTTCATTTCAATTATAAGGTATTTGAGTCCAGAAGATGAAAAAGTGTAATATTTGAAGAAAATCATTATTCAAGCTGCATAAAAAGAAAAGTGTTAGTCTTCATCAATGATAGCACACAAAAGGGGGGAAGGATCCAAAATAAATTAAAAAGATGGCTAAAAGGGAGAGGAACAATTAGAGCATTTGAAATCTTGTGAAGCTCAAATTTATGATCTCAAGATGGGGACATCAAACACATCCCCTCACGCCTTATGTTTAAGCATTTAAAATCTCATGAAGTCTCAAATTTGTAATCTCAAGGCAGGGACATTAAGCACATTCCTTCACACCTTATGTTTAAACTTTTGAAATATTGTAAAGCCTCAAATTTGTGATCTCAAGGTGGGGGACTATAAGCACATCTCTTCGCACTTTATGTTTAAGCATTTGGAATATTGTAAAGCCTCAATTTTGTGATCTTAAGGTGGAGACGTTAAGAATATCCCTTTACACTATATGTTTAAGCATTTGGAATCTTGTAGAGCCTCAAATTCATGATCTCAAGGCGGGGACATTAAACACATCCCTTTACACTTTATGTTTAAGCATTTGAAATCTTGTAAAAGCCTCAAATTTGTGATCTTAAGCCAGGGATGTTAAACACATCCTTTCACACCTTAAGATCAAATTCTTGTATTATGGTAAGCCTCTCCATTGTGTAGTTTTCACAAAACACAAATTTGCTTCTTTTGACCTATAAAAAGGACGAACAAGAAAATATGTGAAAAAAATAAGTCATACCTCAACAAAGATGCTTGAGGGTTGGACTTCAAAATTTGATTGAAAAATATTAATACGTACACCCCTATTTATAGGGTTCTATACAAAAAGAAAAACAAAAAAAACAAAACAAAAAAAGGAAAGAAGGAAATAAGTTGAAAAAGGTAGTGTGTCCAAAAAGGAAAACAATAATTGAGGTAAAAAAAATAATTGATGTAAAAAAATAATTGATTGAAAAAAACATGTTTTCAGAGAAGGTAATCAGTTTGCAGATGTCATTGTTAATAAAGCATTCAAGCATATAGGCAAGCATAGATACAACATTTTTCAACAATTATCTAGAAGGGGAAAAACATCCTAAATCTAGATAAACATGATGTTCCTACTATTAGAATTAGAACAAGACCTATACATCTACCAAGATAAATAAAACATTGGGCCTACTTTTTTACATAACGATGATATGTACAAACATGAATATAGAATTTGGGAGCAAAAGGCTGTGATTACGAGCAAGACAGGTTCATCCAACAAAAAAGGGAGTCGAATAACAACAAAAGGCGAGAGAAGCAAACTATCTTTATAAGGAAGCTACATGCAGTTCCCTGGGAGCAACAAATAGAGCATTCTTGTATCTATCAACAAGTTATAAAAAATAGATCTATTATAGGGACATAAGAAATTTTGAGTAATAAGCAAGGATGTACCTTAAGTCGGACTGAAAAGTAGGCTCCTCAATCTCTTAACACTACATTCATAGCCAGTAGAGATGCATCTGAAAAGGAGATAGACAAAAGTGTCAACAAAGGATATAAAGGAAGCTGGATTTAACAATACCACCACTTACTAGTTCGTGGCATGGTAGATGACCTTGAGTTAATAGCAATGAAGTATATTGATGACCCAAAATAGAAAAAGGAGCAGATTGGAGTTGAGAGCTTGGAGATGAAGTACCATCTAGAAGTGGAAAGGACACAGAGAAAATGTATGGGCAGGATTAGGAAACCCTATAAAAGGGTATTTTGGATATTGCCTGAATGGGCCCGATAGGGTTTATCTGGTATATATATATATTGGACCATGTTTTTTTATGTATAATAACACGGACCCCGAGGCCAAGTTTAATTAGAAAAAAGGAAGGAAAGAGAAGTGGCATAAGTTGGAAGCCTAAAAAGGAGAAAAGGAGTGGGGGTTCACCCCTATGGGAAAAAAGCCATTAAGGCTAAAAAAAAGGGAAAAAAGAGGGGGTCAAACTTTCTTCTTTTAAATAAGGTAAAATTGAGAAGGATTTCCTTTTCTACACACAAATATTATTATAACATAATAATAATAATAATATTATAATACTATACTAATGTTTTCTTATAATATTATAATAATAATTATTATAATACTAAATTAATACTTTAAATCTAGTTTTTAAAAGATAAAATATCTCGACAAGACTTGAAGCAGGGACATTTGTAATCATGTAAAATTTATTAAATATAAATTTTAAAATAATTCAGATTATATTAAATTCATGAATATATTAGTCCAAATAAATGTTATGGATTAATATAATTGAGTTAATTATATAAGTTCAATAAATATGAATTTAATTAAGGTCCAAGTTAATTGACTTAGGTTAGAACAAGTGAGCCCATCTAATATATAAGTGATGTTAGGTCAAAAATATGTATTTTTAATTGTTTCATATTTAGTATTTTTATTCATTCATCTCTAGTAACTTAATGGATTAGATTAAATATAATATATATATATATATACACACAATATTAATAGCACGAATACCCGTAGAAATATTGTTTGAACTTTTTCCCTTCATTAAAGTACTCTGCTTTAGATAAAAAAAAATTTCACTATTTTTCTTAATTTGTTATTTCATCTTTTATTTATTTAGTTTCAAGATTCACTTTTGGATTAAAATTTCTTTACATTTAGAATTCACTTTTGATTTATGACCCCATTTGTACGATTTCACTGGGTATGTTGTTGTTGTTGTAAATATTTTTAAAAAAAAGTATGTAATATAACAAATTTAAAAAGAAAAAAATATAGTTTTATTACATTAAGCTATTTCTTTTATATTTAGGAGTCTCTTTACATATTAAATTTTAATCAATTAATTATTTAACTTCTAACTATTCAACTCCAAATTATTTCTTTATGTATTTATAAACTATTAACATATCTATATTATAAGTAAGCATGAAAGCTAGAGAACTAATCAAGACCAAAGAAAGAAAGAGTGAGTGAAAGATAAATACAATTTAAGACCATACTCTTCAATCCACTCAAGAATTTATAGAGAGGTTACTCTAAATCCTCACCCTAAACTAAAATCTACACTAAGGTGTGTTTTTTTCTCTTCAAAATCATATGAAAATTGAGCTAGGTATTCAAATTATATCGAACAAGGTCTGGGAGTTCATGTATATGAGAATTGGGGTAGAAATGGTGTATTTAGGAATTTGCCCTGGCTCTGGTCGTCGAATTGCTCCGCGTTAGTGGATCTTTGACCATGTTTGAGGAGGTCAACTATCTCTACTCTTTCGCATTCGCGCTCAGGTGTTCCGCGATTGCGGATAATGATCACCCTTTGCTCTGCCTATGCGCGAGTGCTAGGCACGTTCACGCCCTTTGCTTTACTGCTCCGCGATCGTAGGCCTGAAGACCGCGTTCGCGGAGTGTAAATGATGTCAGGTACCATTTGTGCAGTTTCAACTCCTTTTGCCTTCTAATTAGTTCTATCTTCAATTCTTTCCAGCAGAGCCAAATCCAAACCATATTACCTGAAACATACATCATTCAAAGCATAATTAGCCTCATGTTATAGAATTAACAATACAAAATCATAAGAAATGAGTAAGAAATGAATGCAGGTTATGCACTCATCAATCCTCTATCTGATACTATAGACACTGACATCCCGTGCAATATAACAATATCCCGAATGTAAATCCTAGCAAAGTACTCCACACTGTAGCTAGTCTTCACCGGTAGAAAGTGAGTTGACTTGGTCAAACGATCAACAATCACCAAGATTGAATCGAACTTGTCCAAGGCCATGGACAAACTTGTAACAAAATCCATAGTCACTCACTTCTATTCCCACTAGGAAATAGGTATTCTCCGTATCGATCCACTAGGCCTTTGGTGCCATACTTGACTTGTTGACAATTCAGGCAATTTGCCATGAACTCAGCTATGTCTCTTCTTATCTCGAACCACTAATAATGCTATTTCAAATCATGGTACATATTCACCATACCCAGATGGATAGAATATCTAGCACAATGGGCTTTCTCCAATATCAATATCACCCAATCCCCTACCTTAGGCACACAAACTCTATCATTTATCCTCAAAACACCCTCAGAATCAATAGTAGCCTCCTTGGCTTCACCGCTCAATACTTTATCATGAATCAAACACAATCTAACATCTTCAAACTGGTGAGCACATATATGATCAAGAAATGAAGATCTAGCCTCAACAAAGGCCAAAATACTCTGAAGAGAATAAATATCCAACCGAACCAGCTGTCTAGCAAGTGACTAAACCTCTAAGGAAAAGGGCCTTATTTCAGCCCTCAAGAATGCCAAACTCCCTATACTAGAGGCTTTTTGGCTCAAAGCATCTGCCACCACATTCGCCTTGCCCTAGTGATATAAAATAGAGATGTCAGTCTTTAAGCAACTCCAACCACCTATGTTGCCTCATGTTCAAATTAGGTTGAGAAATGATGTATTTAAGACTTCGGTGATCGATAAAGATCTCACAATGCACCTTATAAAGATAATATTGCCACAGTTTTAATACAAACACCACCATAACCATCTCTAAATCATGGGTAGGGTAGTTTCTCTCATGCACCTTTAACTGTCTCAACACATATTCTATCACCTTCCCCCTTTGTATTAATACACCACCCAAACCACTTTGGAAGCATCACACCATACCACAAATGGCACTCCTTCCTTGAGAAGAGTAAGAATAGGTGCTGAAGTCAATAAATCCTTGGGCTTTTGAAAGCTCGCCTCACACTAATTCGACCATTAAAATGCCACATATTTCTGAGTAAGTCTAATCAGTGGGCCTGTAATCACCGAAGTAGGCCTAGCATACTCACTAATAGCTGCTACCTTGCCCGAATCTACCATAATACTAGCCTTTGTCACCATATTCCCAAGGAAAGCTACATACTCGAGCCAAAACTCACACTTTGAGAACTTGACATATAACTTATCTTCCCTCAATCTTTGAAGTACAATCCTCAAGTGCTGAATATAGTCAGACTCGCTCTTGGAGTAAACTAAGATATTATCGATAAACACAATCACAAATATGTCCAAGTAGGGTTTGAACACTCAGTTTATCAACTCCATAAAAGTAGTTGGCGTATTAGTCAACTCGAAAGACATAACCACGAACTCATAATGACCGTAACGCATCCTAAAAGTTGTCTTTGGGATATCAGACTCCCAAACGCTCAACTGATGATAGTCAGACCTTAAATCAATCATGGAGAATACTGGGGAACCCTATAACTGGTCCAAAAGATCATCAATGTGAGGAAATGGATACTTTTTCTTGATGGTCACTTTGTTCAGCTGACGATAATCAATACATATATGCATATGCCATCCTTTTTCTTCACAAATAAGATAGGAGCACCCCAGGGAGATACACTTGGACGGATGAACTCTTTCTTTGACTAATCTTTTAATTTCTCCTTTAGCTCTTTCAACTCAGCTAGAGCCATCCGAAAGAAGACAAAAGAAATAGGCTTAGTGCCCGACTCCATATCAATAACAAAGTCAATATCATGATTCAGAGGGATACCAGGAAAATTAGTAGAGAACACATCCATAAACTCTCTAGAAACCTTGGTAGTCTCCAATGATGGTTACTCCTAAGAATAGGCCCACGTATGAGCCAAATATGACAAATAACCCTTATCCATCAACCAACATACATGTATATAAGAAAACACTCCCTTAAGATAAGGGTTAGGTGCTCTAGTCCACATCAACTGAGGAAAATAAGGGCAATATAAGGTCATGGTCTTCACATGGAAATCAATAGTAGTGTGATGAGGCGATAACCAGTCCATGCCCAATATCACATCAAAGTCTAACATATCTAGTAATATCAATTCAACAATAGTATCTCTCTCCTTAAAGGTGATAATACAACTCCTATACACCTGATTTATTACTAATGATTTATCTACTGGGGTAAAAAACACAAATAGGCTCGGTAAGTGGCTCATACATAATATCAAGATCCAAAGAAAAATAAGTTAATACATGTGAATAAGTAGAGCTTGGATCAAATAAAATTGAAGTATAACGGTGGCACACTGAAACCATACGTGTAGTAACTACATTAAAAGCCTCTGCCTCTGCTCTATATGGGATAGCAGAACATACTTTACGCCCACCACTAGACTATGGCACTCTACGAGCTCTACCTCTCACTGTGCCATGACTTCCTCTAGTACCACTCCTTATGTCTTGTGAGATGTCTCTGGTCATAGGTGCTAGGGCTAGATAGGCAGGTTGAGACCTTGAAGCCTAGGTGAAAGGTGCACAGTGAGGGCAATGATGGGCTAAGTGCCTAATCTCATCACAGTCGTAACACCCCTAGTCTCAAGCCTTTAAGATGAATATCCTGAAAAACCACTATGTCTAGTTGCATTAGAAGAGATATCCTAGCCTATCTAAGTAGGCCTAAACCTGTCAATACTTTTAGATATGAGGATGGCTGCATGGACTATTAGGCCCTGCCTTTGAAACTCTCTATCTCGCAGGGGGTGCCCTCTGAACTGGCTATATTGACAGAATATCTTCCTGCCACCCTATCTATCATGTATGATGCTCACTATCATGCGAATGTGATCCACCATACTCTGAAATGTGCCTCCATCCAGAACCAAGAAAGCCATGGCCTCATAAAGATACCTCAACAATCCCTTAGAGAATCATCGAATCCTCTTGAACTCCATAGAGATAATAGATAAGGCATATTTGGACAATGTATGAAGCCTATCCTCATAGTCCAACACTGACATAGAACCCTGTTTAAGTCTATCAAACTCATCCTGATGGGTGTCCCGAACACTATATGGCACCAACCTCTCTAGGAATACCTATGTAAATTGCTCCCAGGTCATAATTGGAGATCCAATAGGTCGTCGAGCCAAAACTAACCTTCACCACTCCTTGGCTGCCAGTGGACTAATAAGAGGTATAAACAACTCCATGCAACTTAAGAATGGAAAAATACATAATTGGTCTTGTGAGACCCCGTGGTTCTCATCTTCCATAATATATATAGTGTGGTAAGTTACATAAGGCATATATGATTTTGGATAGCACCTAAGGATAATAAGGCTGCAAATAAGTTGTAATATCAAGGAATTAAAGTTTTAAGTTAAAGGAATCCCCTAAATACATATTTAGGATTAGAGAAATGTCCCGAGTGGCACCTCACCCTTGTCGAAAGATTTAAATTAAGTTTCACTTTTTGGATGAGATTAAGAGTGTATAATCTGATAATAATGGATTTTTGAGGGGTTTTTTAATAGCACAAAAGTCATATGTTAGGTTTTGGAGTCAAGAAAGTTGCAAGATAAAGGTTGGCCAAAGTTACCGTAAACTTCTTTAAGAAATCCTTCTTAAATTTGGGTCAAATATATCACAAAATATCTCCTAAAATATAAGGATTAGAAATTCCATAACATATCAAATTTAAGATCTACGAGTCTAGTTTTCAACACACAAAATCGTGCATCAATCCAACTTTAGAATAAAAAGTTATGATAGTTTTACCGTGACTGCCCAAGCAGAAAACTGGCTCTTGGGCCGGGTCGGGTCAAGCTTACATACATGTCAGCTAATTTGACCTTTTAAAGCTCAAGACGGAACATTTTTGTCCCAAAGATGCTATTAAACTGAAGATAAATCTCTCACAAGGTCCCTAAGCTATTTAGGGAAGTTCTTCACATTTTTACCATTAACATTTACCCGTGTTCCTAGATATCTGTGCCTTACACTTTGCAATTATTTTCTCCTCCTATTAGCTGTGTTTGGGACTGTTTTTTAATTTTCAAAAAAGTAGTTTTCTTGCTAGTTATTCTAGTTTTATAGCTGTTGTGTTTAGGTAATAATCTTGGGGCTCTTTTACAATCAGTTTTATGAAGTTCTATGGATGTTTCCTCACATAAATGTTATATAACTAATCTGGCCATTAATGCTCAATTGTGGACTATTTATAGGTGTGTGGAAGATGCATATATATATATATATAGTGGTTGCGAAGATTAGGACATAAGCAACAACTTTCATGAAGGAACTTTGGGCTTTTGGACGTCCGTTGGAATGGGATGTTAAGTCTAAGCTCCGTCCCTTCTTTTAGCACGAAATCTAGGAAATTCCCAAAATGTCAAATCTGATATTTTTTCATTCCGTTGCTAGAAAGACCTTATGTAAAAGGCATTAGGATTGCAGCTGAATTATTTTCATAATGATATTAGATTGGCATTCTATTCATTAGCTTAAACTTGACACTCAATATTTATATATTAATTGATCGGTTTTCCTGACTACTTGTCCATATGTTTGAGGTATTCCTCTTTTTGATGTGATGTCACTAAATAAAATTAGATTACAAGGAGAATGTAGTATTCATAATCAGTCTTTCTTTCTTACTAAAACCATATTTGATAAATTTAGAAAGTAACATGTTGATTTCTAATAATCTCTAGTATAGTGCTCCTATTTAAACTACTAAAGAATTTCTTTTACTAATTGACATGGAACAAAGTATACGCATTATGTGAAACATCTTTATGAACAATTTCATAGTTAAGGTTTCATTCTAAATGTTGAGTTAAGTCCCTAAACATATATCAAAAGATATATTAGGTCCTACAAATCATGTGTATGTGCTATGACAATGATTATGATGCTATGTGAATAAGTGTACCAATAACCCAAGATTGGCTAAATTCATGCTATGTCCCTACTATGTGCATTCAATTTTCATATCATACATTGAGCGTTATGCATGGACTTTGAGCTTTAATCAAAGGTATGTGGCCTATTTGCTGAAACGATTATATATATGTAATATGGTCCAGATGGCTACAACTTTGGCAAATATGATGTCGATTAGCTACTGAGAAAGACCACTATTGCTAGCATTTGGTTAAGTATGTCATGCATTTGCATCTATATATATATATTCACGACATGCGATTACTCGAGTATACCATGCATATTTGATCTCCAAGAGGTTGACTGTTGGCCATAAAGGTTATATGAGTTTTGTTACAAGTGATATTTCTATTACCTTTTTTACTATAATTATCTATGATTTTACTTTCTACCTTACATACCAGTACATGTTAATTCTTACTGACATCCCGTTTCTTGGGGACGTTGTATTTTATTTCAAGAGTGTAGGTTCAGGTAGGGATGTTGATCGACCCCTCCACTAGGATCACAATTTATCTTTGAGTTAGTAAGATCCACCTTAACCTGGAGCTTTCATAGGATGCTTACTTTTTGTTGTACAGTTGGGTATAATCGGGGCCCTGTCCCAATAATGTTAGTGACTCTCTTAGAGGCTATGATGAACATGTTGTTTTGGGTTGGTTCTTTTGCATTTTCTGTATGCAGTCATAGGTTTGGAATGTGTATGTATATGTGTGTGCCTATACCTCTCTGTCTGCAGCCTTGTCAGCTAGCTAGTTCTTTATCATTTTGGTTTACCTATCTTGATGTACATGACTTGTTGTTTCCTAGGTCATAACCTAAATAGTCCAATCTTAGTTTTTCAGACGTTATGTTGCACAATCCTTTGGCCCCTAGTTTAATTAACTAGCATGTTCATCGGCTTACTCAGCCAATGATGGTATCAAGTACCAATTGTGCCTCCCCTTCATTTGGGGCGGGACAAGCATGGTATCAGAGTAGGTCATGTCCCAGGGAGTCCAAAATGCCATGTCTAGTTGAGTCTTGCTTATGGGTGTGTTGTGCACCATACTTATAATTTAGAGGCTATGGGGAATTTAGGGATGGTTACAATTCTTTTACTTAATAGATCATGCTAAAGAGAAAAACTATAGGAACATACGAATCTAAATTGTGCTTTATGGTTTGTTTTATTTGTTAGGTTGTCTATAATCAGGAGATATCACAACATGAGATAGGTATAGATCCGAAAGAAGGTACCAATCATTCCTTACCAGATCAGGCTGATATATTCTATGTTGAGGCACATAGAGGGTCTACAGTGTCCATAGTAACAGATTCACTAGCACCTGTTGAAGTCCAAGGAGATCCAGTACCCCTATCCCCACCAGATACTGGGGAGCAGGGGATAAGATAGGTTGTTCAGCTACTGACTAGGCTAGTTTCTATTCATGAGAAACAACTAGAGGCGAGAGCAGACGTCAACAGGGATCAAACAAAAAGCTCAAACTTATGAGAGTTTCTTCACATGACCCCTCTAGTATTTAAAGGATCCAGTCCCACTGAGAATCCCCAAGACTTTATAGACCATATGTATAGAGTATTCAGGGTGATGCATGCCTCCGTCACTGAGGTTGTGGAGTTGGCTTCTTTTCAACTACGTGATGTCTCCATCTTATGGTACGAGGCATAGGAGAGATTTTAGAGGGCCTGATACCCCTACAACAGAGTGGGAGGATTTATCTGAGGTACTTTTAGAGCTTTACTTGCCACGGGAGGTTTGAGAGGCCTATGTTAACTGGTTTATCAGTTTGAGATAGGGGCATATAAGCGTAAGAGAGTATAGGCTTAGGTTTAATTCTTTAGCTAGATATGCACTAGATATTATATGTACCATGAGCTTTAGAGTTCATTGTTATATGGATGTTTTGGGGAATCATTTGATTAGAGATTTCAGGATAGCCTGTTTATAGGATGGAGTAGATATTTCCCGCATACATCCTACTCAGACTGTAGAGGCCTTTTCTCATTGGATTCAGGATACTCGCAGAAACAAAGAGAAAAATAGGAGGGCTCATACTATGGGGTCTTATAGAGAGTCACTGGGTGATTTTAGGCCCCCATTACACTGATATTCACCTCTGTTAGTGGGTAGTTTCCCACCACAAATGTAGGGCCAGTGATTTGATCATTATATTTAGTCAGGGTTGGGGAGGGGTTAAGGCCGACCTAAGGCCGTCGACAGGAGAGTTCTGCACAAATGAGACAACCTACTCCTCTATGTACACTATACATTAAGTTTCATATTGGGAAGTGCAGAAAGGGTTCAGGTGCATGCTACCATTGCAGGCAAATAGGAAATTTTATTAGTTATTGCCCAGGGTTAGGTAGTGGTACAATAACTCAGTCTTCTGGATCCACAACAACCTCTTTATCCTCAGTGTGTGCTCCCCAACTAGGTTCACAACCTAATCAAGGTTTTGGTAGGGGAAGAGGTAGAAGAGATAGTTCAGGTTCTACTAGTGGCCAGAATCACTTTTATGCACTCACAGACCGACAACATTTAAAGGCATCTCCAGATGCTGTCACAAGTATATTAATGATACATTCTCATGCTGTTTATCACTAATAGATCTTGGCTCTAAATGTTCATATATAACTCTACTTATTGCTGGTAAGCTTGATATGAGACCTGAGTTATTACTGAAGTCAGTTGAGGTATCTATGCTAGTTGGTGACTCAATTATACCTAGTTTTATCTATCGAGGTTGTATGGTTCTTATTAATAAACGTCCAACCTCTGATGATTTGATTGAATTGATTATGCTAGACTTTGATGTTGTTATGGGTATGGACTGGTTGGCAACTTGTTATGCTAATATTTGTCAAGCAAAGCTAGTCCATTTTTATTTTCCAGGTGAGCTTGTCCTTGAATGGAAAGGTAATGTTGCCTCCCCCAAGAGTAAGTTTATTTTATACCTTAATGCTTGGAAGCTAATCGCTAAAGGTTATATATACCATATAGTTCATGCTAGGGATATTGATAAGGAGCCAGTGAACCTTTAGTCAATCCCTATTGTGAATAAATTTCCAATGGTATTCCTTGATGAGCTTCCAGGAATTCCCCCTGAAAGGGAAATTGATTTTGCTATAGATTTGCTTCCTGATATACAACCTATATCCATTCCTCCCACAGAATGGCTCTTGCAGAGCTAAGGGCATTGAAGGAATAACTGAAGAACTTGCTCAATAAAGGCTTTATTAAGAAAGCACATCTACTTGGGGTGCTCCAACACTCTTTGTTAGAAAGAAATATGGATCCTTATGAATGTGTGTCGATTACAAGTAGCTAAATGAAGTCACTATCAAGAATAAGTATCCTCTTTCGCAGATTTATGAGTTGTTCGACCAGTTGCACGGTGCCAAATGTTCTTCAAAGATTGACTTGCTATCCGAGTACCACCAACTGTGAGTCAGGGATGTTGATATTCCAAAGACAACATTTAGGATGAGGTATGGACATTTTGAGTTTCTTTTCATGTCTTTTGGGCTTACAAATGCCCCAACAACTTTTATGGATCTAATGAATCGAATATTTAAACCATTCTTGGATGAATTTGTGATCATTTTTATTGATGTCATCTTGATATATTCATGGTCAGAAGATAAGCATGCAAACCACTTGCAAGCTATATTTCAGACTCTCGAGGACAACAAGTTATATGCTAAATTCTCCGAATATGAATTCTGGTTAACTTTTGTAGCTTTTCTTGGTTATGTTATTACTAGGTCAAAGGCCAGATAATAGAAGCAGTGATGGCTTGGCCGAGATCCTTGAATCTGATAGAGCTAAGTTTTAATGGAATGGAGCATGTGAATAGAGTTTTCAAAAGCTAAAGAAAAGGATTACCATCGCACCTATCTTGGCTCTTCTGGATGGAACCAAAGGCTATGTTGTATGTTGTAATGCCTTGCGAATTGACCTAGGTTATGTTCTTATGCAACATGGTAGGGATATCGCATATGCTTCCAGATAGTTGCGAAAACATGAACAAAACTATCCAAATCATGATCTTAAGCTTATCACAGTTGTTTTTGCCCTAAATATTTGGCGCCATTATCTATACGGAGTTCATATTGATGTTTTTACCAATTGCTGATGCACTTAGCTGAAAGTCCATGGGAAGTATAAGCCATGTTGAAGCTAATAAGGTTGAAATGACAAAAGACCTATGTCATCAGACCTATGTCATCTATCTAGTTTGTAGGTGCGATTGATAGATGCGGAGGATGGAGGTGTAATTATTCAAAATACAACAGAATCTTCCATTGTTACTGTCACGACCCGAAAGGGGGGCCTAGATTTAACATGGCGAAGGAGAACCCAAAAGTCCTCGATCAAGCCATCATAGCATCATTACTCACATCATTAGTTCGAAAGCGCAGAAAAGTAAACACATAGCACATATTTCTAGAGAGAACGGGGCTTTGGACTCAAGTTATGGGGATGTTGCCGGGAGTGGGATGAACATGGATCACATAACACATAACAAGTATTTCTAAGGGGCGGGTAAGTAGGACTCAAGCTATGGGGGCATATCGGGTTAGGGGACTTTCCACATAACCACATTCCCAACATTTACAAGTCAAATACGTAATCATAAGCATAGTCAGAACATCATTCCCATAATCAAATCTCAATAGCCATAATATCTCAACGACACATAATACAACATGCAAGAGTTTAACATGTCTAACATAGCCTCTACATACGATAGAACGGGGCCTCGACATAATTCGGGCTCACTCTCAAGTTATAAAGTAAGGAAAATAAAACAATACAAGGAAGATAGAAAGTAGCTATTGCCCTTGAACAAAAGGGGTCACCACAAGCAAGTAGCTTCAAGGGTTATCACTCGTCTTCCGACGGAAGATAGAGGTCATCACCGATCCCTACATGGTTAGATCATGTAGACAAGGAGTATAGGTTAGCACAATAAAGTACTAAGTATGCGGACATGAAAATGCACATGCACATGGACCTATAAACAACCTAGATGACAAGGGCACATACATAGAAAGAGAATATAAGGAAGAATAGTATATCAATATGCCATGATAACCATGATGGATGAAGTGCCATAATGCTTATAGTGTAGAGGGCATGTAACCATAACCCACATCTCAAATCCATGTGAACTACAATATGAATTCGCCCAATACGACCTCCTATTGGATCAGAAAAGGTTACTTGCCAAGGGTAACCTACACCACACCTCATGACCCGACCATTTCGGTGTGATGGACACCTTCCTTACAACCTGGTCATTTTGGAAGGATTTTCATAACATAGCATATCATATCATATCAAGGCATACCTTACAGGAATAACACCCATTTTGGTAGCAATCTATGTTGGCATATAAACACTACTCATGCATATAAACATTACCCATGCATATAAACACTACCCATAAGGGATTCAAGTTAAATCAACATTTAAACACTACTCATGCATAGTTCAAGAATAAGGGGACATGCATAATTTTACCTTCATCAATTCAAATGAAATTTTATAGAATCCAAACTTAAATCAACTTTAGATCACCAATTTCTACAGCGCACAACTCAATTCAATTGAATATATCAAAATTTAAAGAACCCATAATTAAAGAAAGCTTAAATTTATAATTAAAAAAAAAGATTCTTGGGTCTTCATGGATGAAAGGGAATCCATGAATCAATCCCACATACCTTGAGATTAGCTAAGAGGATTGGATAATTTTTCAAAAAGGATGATTTTTCCCAATTTCTTCAAGTTTTCATCAATGGAGGTCAAGATAATTGAGAGAAGTTTGGTGAGGTTTGAAGAGTGTTAGAATGAATTAAAGGGAATTAGAGTTTGATTTGGGGGTTTTTAAGAGACTTTAGAAAGGCTAAAAGTGGCATGAGATTAAACCAAATTATGAATTAACCATTAATGAAATGGATAAGATCACAAAACAGGGTCTCACGGAAGGCCACCCAGGGGCCGTGTACACCGTGAACCTGTCCCTGAGACCACACTTGGTCTCGACTTTAGCTTGAAATCTCGAGGGACTTTCTGGATCAACTCACGAGGGGGTCTCACTGACTGTGTAGCTGCACACGGACCGTGTACTGGTCCATGGAGCATCACTTGGTCTGGAGCACAGCCCCGAGCCTTGACAAGCTCCTTGGAACGCTTCATAGAAGCCCTTCACGGATCGTGAAGTGGTCCATGGAGTTCCACTTGGTCCAAACTCCAAGAAAGCTCACTGGAACAACCCACGAGACACACCCCACCAAACGGTCCGTGGTCTCTCACTTCTACTCCATTCCAAATCCTTTTTTCTAGCATATTTTCAAATACGGGCAGTCTCACTGCAAAGGCCATAACTCCTACATCAGAACTCAGAATAGAGTGAAACCAGTCGCGTTGCGAAGATAACTCAAAGAGCTTTGATTTCATATATAATATCCCACATAGTTCATCTCATACCAAGAGATATTGCTTTTTGAATTCTAGGTTGTCTAACCGGCCTTACAATCTTCCATCAAAGCAATTCCTTTGAATCTGGCAACTTAAATACAACCCATGACTTCCAAAATTCAACCATGACGAGTTCAAAACTAACCTTGATGTTATTAGAAATTTCAAAAATATTTTGAGTCGTTAGAATTACTAAAGTAAAAGAGTAATAACGCTAGGATCCTGAGCTTAGGACATTGAGGAAGAGTATTCCATAATAGTAACATACTTCTTTTGAGCTAACTGGAGATGGATTCCTTAAGTACCAGGGCCGCTTATGTGTGCCAAGCATTGGAGGACTCCGTGCCAAGATTTTTTCTAAGGCCCGTTATTCCAGATATTCAGCGCACCCTGGAGCAACAAAAATGTATCGAGACCTTTGAGAAATCTATTGGTAGAATTGTATAAAAAATGATATTGCATAGATGGTAGCCTAATGTCCCAACTTCTAGTTAGTTAAATCAAAACATCAAATACATGGAGACCTAAATTAGTATATTGAGCTTCCGTTATGGAAATATGACATGATAAATATGGATTTCATCACTTATTTTTATTGTAATCTATGCAGGTATGAATCTATTGGGTAATCATTGATAGGCTGACAAAATCTTATCATTTCTTGCCAGTAAGAATGACATATTCAGCGGAGGATTACACTAGGCTTTACATTTGAGAGATTGTTCACCTTCATGGAGTTCCATTATCTATTATCTCTGATCAATGAGATCAAGTCACAACACATTTTTGAAAGTCTTTTCAAAAGGATCTAGGCACTCATGTAAATTTTAACACCGCTTTTCATCCACAAACTGATGGACAGAAAGAGCCTACCATCTAGATCATTAAGGATATGTTACGTGCTTGTGTGCTAGACTTTAAAAAAAGTTGGGATGATATTCTACCTCTTATCGAGTTTTCTTATAATAACAACTTCATAGCTAGTATTCAAATGGCATCTTTTGAAGCATTGTACATGAGAAGATATAGGTCTTTGATTAGTTAGTATGAGGTTGGGGAGGCAAAATTTTTAGGCTCTAATCTAGTTCAGCAAGTGAGGGACAAAGTGAACCTTATTAGAGACCGATTGCAAATAGCCCAGAGTCGATAACAGTCTTATACAGATGTTCGATGACGAGACTTAGAGTTTGATATAGAAGATTGAATTTTCTTGAAAGTATCACCTATGACGGGTATCATGAAATATGTAAAGAAGGGAAAGCTCTGTCCTAGGTATGTTGGACCGTATAAGATTATTTGAAAAATTAGCAAGGTGTCATACGAGCTTGATTTGCCTTCAAAATTGGGGGCAGTCCATCTGGTGTTTCATATATCTCTGTTGTGAAAGTGCATTGGATATCCTTCATGTATTACTCATATTGAGGATATCCACATTGCTGATGACTTGTCTTATGATGAAGTACTAGTGGCTATTTTAGATCGACAAGTAAGAAAACTTCAAAATAAAGAAGTGGCCTCCGTGAAAGTGTTATGACAGAATAACAATATTGAGAAAATAACTCGGGAAGCCAAAGAGGAAATGATGAAGAAACACCTCTAGCTACTTACAACTTGGGTGAGCCGATTTCACAAATTGGCAGTTATCTTTTTATAATAATTTAAATTTTAAATGATTTGAAAGTATAATTTATATGGTTTGTCTCGAGATAGATATACAAATCTTAGTAGTTAGAATATTTAGAAGTTGATTTATAGTTTGGAGGGATAACAAGTATATCCTCAAAAATAATATTTTGGAAAATAGTAACGCAACCAAGGGGTTGTCTTGACACATTCACGGATGAATGTTCTGGGGAGGGGGGGAGACTGTGAGACCCCGTGTTACTCATCTTTCATAATATATATAGTGTGGCATGTTATATATGGCATATATGATTTTGGATAGCACCTAAGGATAATAATGCTCCACATAAGTGGTAATATAAGGTAATTAAAGTTTTAAGCCAAAGAAATCCCCTAAATACATACTTATGATTAGAGAAATTACCCGAGTGACACCTCACCCTTTTCGGAAGGTTTAAATTAAATTTCACTTTTCGGATGAGACTAAAAGTGTACCTCACCCTTTTTGGGTCAAATGCATCATACCATATCTCCAAAAGTATAAATAATTAGAGAAGCCTCGACCTATCAAATTGAAGATCTATGAGTCTTGTTTGCAATGCACAAAACCGCGCATCAATCTGACTTCATAATAAAATGTTATGATAGTTTTACCATGACTGATTGAGCAGAGAACCCGGTCTTGGCCCGAGTTGGGTCAAGCCCACATATATGTTGGCTAATTTGACCTTTTAAAGATCAAGACACTATATTCTTTTCCCGAACCAGTTATTAAGCTGAAGATAAAGCTATCACAAGGTCCCTAATTTATTAAGGTAAGTTCTTCGTATTTTTGCCGTTAGAATTTGCTCGCGTGCCTATAAATGCATGCCTTACGCTTTACAATTGTTTTCCCCTCCTATCAGCTGTGTTTGGGGCTGTTTTTTGATTGTAAAAGAAGTGGTGTTCTTTCTGGTTATTCTAGTTTTATAGCTGGTGTGTTTAGGTATTAATCTTGGGGCTCTTTTATGATCATTTTTACAAAGTTCGATGGATGTTTCCTCACATAAATTCTATATGAAAAATCTAGCCATTAATGCTCAATTATGTATCTTTTATAGGTGTGTATAAGATGCATATATATAGTGGTTGTGAAGATTAAGACGTAAGGAAAACTTTCATGAAGAAACTTTGGGCACTTGGAGGTTCGTTGATAAGGTATGTTAAGGCTAAGCTCCATCCCTTCATTTAGCCTAAAGTCTGAGAAATTCCCAACATGTCAAATGAGATATTTTTCATTCTATTCCTAGAAATACCTTCTGTAAAAGGCATTGGGATTGCAACAGAATTATTCTCATAATTATATTAGGTTGGCATTCCATTCATTCACTTAAATTGGACATTCAATATCTATATATCAATTTATCAGTTTCTTGACTACCTGTCCATATGTTTGAGATATTGCTCTTCTTGATGTGGTGTCACTAAAAATAAAATTAGATTACGAGGGGAATGTAGTATTCATAATAAATCCTTCTTCCTTACTAAAATCATATTTGAAGAATTTAGAAGGTAACACGTTGATTTCCAATAATCTCCGGTATAACGCTCCTATTTAAACTACTAAGGCACTTTATTCCTTTTAAATACTGTCTTTTACTGATTGGCTTGGAGCCAAGTATAAACATTATGCAAAGCATCTTTATGAACTATTTTAGAGTTAAGGCTTCATTCTAAATGTTGATTTAAGTTCCCAAACATTTTCAAAAGACATATAAGGTCCCATGAGTCAAGTGTATATGCTACGACAATGATTATGGTGCTATGAGAATAAGTGTACCAATGAGCCAATATTGGCTAAATTCATGTTATAGACTAGTACATGAATTCAATGTTCATATCATACATTGCATGTTATGCATGGACTTCAAATTATAATCGGAAGTATGGGGCCTATTTTCCTAAATATTTATATATATATGTATATGGTACAAATGGCCATAGGTTGGCAAATATGAAGTCGGTTAGCTACTGGGAAGGATTACCATTGCTAGCATTTGGTTGGGTATGTCATGCATTTGCATATATATATATATATGTATTCGCGACATGTGATTACTCGAGCATACCATGCATATTTGATCTCCAAGAGGTTGAGTGGTGGCCATGAAGGTTATCTGAGTTTAGGTTATAGGTCGTATTTCTATTTCTCTTTTTACTATAGTTATCTATGATTTTTATTTCTGCCTTACATACCAGTATATGTTTATTTGTATTGACATCTTGTTGCTTGGGGATGCTACATTTTATTTTGTGCATGCAGGTTTAGGTAGGGATTTTGATCGGCCCCTCCACTAGGAGACCAGTTCAGCTGTGAGTTGGTAAGCTCCACCTCTTCCTGGATTTTTCACAAGATGCTTACTTTTTGTTGTACAGTTGGGTATAATCAAGGCGCTGCCCTGGTAGTGTTAGTCACTCTCTTAGAGACTATTGTGCACATATTATTTTGGGTTGGTTCTTTTGCACCTTTTAGTCTCCAGTCATAAGTTTGGCATGTATATATATGTGTGCGTGCCTGTACCTCTCTGTTTGTAGCCTTGTCGGCTAGCTAGTACTTTATTATTTTTGTTTACCTATCTTGATGTTCATGACTTATTGTTGTCCAGGTCGAGACCTAAATGGTCCTGTCTTAGTTTTTCAGATGTTATGCTGCACGATATTTTGGCCCCTAGTTTAGTTAACTAGCATGTTTATCGGCTTACTCGGCCAATGACAATATCGAGTGTCAGTCGTGTCTCCCCTTCTTTTAGAGTGTGACAAACATAATATCAGAGAACGTTGTGTCTCAGGGAGTCCACAATGTCGTGTCTAGTAGAGTCTTTCTTATTGGTGTGTTGTGAACCACACTTATAATTAGGAGGCTATGAGGCATTTAGGGATGGTTACTATTCTTTCACTTAATAGATCATGTTATAGAGAAAAGCTACAGGAACATATGAAATCTAAATTTTACTTTGTGGTATTTTTTATTTGTCAGGCTACTACATTCAGGAGATGAAACAACGTGATATAGGTATAGATCCGAGAGAAGGTACCGATCGTTCCTTTCCAGGTCAGGTGGATATATTGCTTGTTAAGGCACACAAGGGGTCTCCAATATCCATAGTACCAGATTCACCAACACTTGTTGTGGTCCAAGGTGATTTTGTACCCCAAGCGTCACTAGAGACTAAGAAGCAGGGTATGAGGGAGGTTGTTCAGCTACTGACTAGGTTAGTTTCTATTCCTGAGCGATAACTAGAGGTAAGAGAAGATGCCAACAGGGATCAAACAAAAAGCACAAAGGTATGGGAGTTTCTTCACTTGGACCCTATAGTATTTAAAGGATCCAGCCCCACTAAGGATCCCCAGGACTTTATAGACCGTATATATAGAGTTTTCATGGTGATGAATGACTCCATCACCTTGATTGTGGAATTGGCTTCTTTTCAACTACGTCGTGTCACTATCATATGGTAAGCGTCATGGGAGAGATTAGAGGGCCTAATGCCCCGCCAGCAGAGTGGGAAGATTTCTCTGAGACATTTCTATACCATTACTTACCATGGGAGGTTTGGGAGGCCCGTCGTGACTGGTTTATCAGTTTGAGGTAGGGGGATATGAGCGTAAGGAAGTGTAGACTTAAGTTCAATACATTAGCTAGATATGCACTAGATATTATACGTACAATGAGCTCCATAGTTCCTCATTATGTGGATAGTTTGGGGGATCATTTGATCATAGACTACAGGATAGCCTCTTTATCGGACGGTGTAGACATTTCCCACACTCAGGCTTTTGCTTAGACTAAAGAGGACCTTTCTCGTCGGATTGGGGATACCTGGAAAGGTAGAGAAGAACTTTGGGTCCAAAATCATTATTTTAACCTCAAATTTTGTTCTGTAGCTTTTCTTTGACTATATTCGACATTTTGGAGCTAATGGAATCGATAAATTTTTTATCTGACACCTGAAACTCAGAATGGTACAAAAATTCACTTTTTCAATGACTTAAGCTTCCAACAATGCCAAAACTCACATTTTCCATTTTTTAAAACTCAATATGTTCAGTTCCAACTATACCAATAGTTCAAAATAGGTCCAAAGCAACTTACGAAAGGGCAAAATAATATTTTCATAGCTAAGCTAAAAAATGACCAACCAGATCATTATAAAAGCAGTACTTGACTTTTTTGCGAAGATCCTTTTAAAATGACTTCCAAAAATGCAAAGTGAATTGAGTACCACGATTCAAAATAATAGATAAGGGCACACCATAATGTTTTACCAACTCTCAAATGTATATTTTTGCATAATCTTCAACATCATAATAAGTCTTATCGATAGAAAATGGACTAATTTGATCATTCTATTTACAACCACCCAAATGGAATCATATTGATTATGAATATGAGGAAAATACATTATGAAGTCCACATTCACATCTTCCCACTTTCAAGTAGGAATTTCAGTGTATTAGGCTAAATCTCCTGGCCATTGATATTTAACTTTCACTTTTTGGCCATAAAAGCATTTAACCACAAATCTTGCTATGTACTTTTTCATAACATTTCACCAATAAATTTTTCTTAAGTCTATATACATTTTGGTGGATCTCAGTTGAATGGAATATCAAAAACTATGAGCTTCATTCAATATCATCTCCCTTAGACCATCAACATTGGAATACATAACCAACCTTGTAATAAAGCAATCTCCCTCTTCTGAGAAAACCTCAACCTTCTATTCAACAACTAATATCTTCAACTCTACTAATATTGGGTCCAAATATTTCTTTGTCCTTAAATTTGCTACTTATGATGATTCTGAACCATTATTAACAAGAACACTAACCTCATAAGAGTCACTCAATGTCACTCCCAAATAGTCCAATCAGTGCACATTTCTTACCAATTACTTAATTTCATTCTCAACATGAGTAACACTATTCATGAACATCCGACTAAGGGCATCAACAACAACATTATCTTTACTTGAGTAGTACAACACACTCCTATCATAATTCTTTAATCGTTCAAGCCACTTTTTTTTTGCCAAGGTTTAAGTTCATTTGACTAAACACATATTCCAAACTTTTGTGATCGGTGAATATGTAAACATGCACCCTATAAAGATAGTGACACTAAATATTCAATGCAAATACAACCGCTACTAATTCATGATCATGGGTTAGGTAGTTTCATTTATGCACTTTAAGTTGTCTAGAGGCATATGTTATAACCTTTCCATGTTGCATCAAGACACAACCTAATCCAACTCATGAAACATCATAATATACAATAAACCCATTTGAACCTTCTGAAATGTCAAAATAGATACTAAAGTGAGGCAATACTCTAATGTTTGGAAACTTATCACGCTCAAATAACTATTGAAACTTAACCATCATTTGGATTAATTTAGTCAAGGTGATGCAATAGATGAAAATTCCTCTACAAACCTTCTATAATAACTGTCCAAACCTAGAAAACTCTAAATGTCTAATGGAGATAAAGGTCTAGGCCTATTCTTCACTATATCGATTTTCTTTGGATCTACTATGACAACTTCCCAAAAATAATGTGACCATGAAATGACATGGACCTAAACCAAAATTTATATTTACTAAATTTTGAAAAACGATGACGGTCCCTCTAGGTTTGCAATACGATCCTCAAATGATCCAAATTCTCTTCCTCACTTCAAGAGTAAATCAATATGTCATCAATAAAGACCACCAGAAAATATCTAAGTATTGTTTGAACACCCGATTCATCAAGTCCATGAAAATCGCAGGAGCATTAGTCAACCCAAATGATATAACCAAAAAAATCAAAATGGCCATACCTTGTACTAAGTCTCATGTTGGAAATATCTTACTCCCTCACTCTTAATTGGTGTTAATCAGATCGAAGATCAATTTTGGAGAAATAGCTTGCACATCAGAAAGTGATGTTTATTCTTTATGGTAATCTTATTCAATGAAGTAGTTTCTAAGACTTTTTTCTAAAACTAAATCACCAATAGAGGTATAAAAAAAATGCTAATAGAATCTTGGGAGACATATAAAATCTCATAACCATATTAGGAGATACAAAATGATAGATTAGCACCAGGCTCCAACAATGCATAGACATTAAAATAGAATACTTGTAACACACCCGTAACCACATCCAGGGACTTCTGTACGTCCTGTTTGGCATGAAGTGCGTAGAACCTATTATGGAACTGTCCACCATCATCCGATCCTGAAGTAGTACCTAACTGAATTTGTCAATATTTGGGCTTAGTTTGGGCCTATGCCTAGGGTCTACCACTACCTCTACAATCCTTTGCATGGTAACCAGGCTTACTATACCTAAAACACATATCGAATCTGGCCAAACACTCTTCCCTATGAGTCTTTCCATACTTCTTGCAAGTGGAAGTAGCTTGAGCACTAGATACTTGTCCTTGAGTTTTGGCGTTTGACCCCTTATCTTTGTTGAATGTTAGAGTTGAAGTATTGGATGAAACTTGACTGGAATACCTTTTCCCACCTTGAGATCTATTATTTCTACAATTTTTTGACCTTTGGTGGGAAAAGCTACCACTATCAACCCGAGCCCTCTTAGACTCCCTAGCCTTCTCCCTCATATTCTCATCCTCAGTTTTCTCTGCATATGTCATAAGCCTAAAAAAGTTCCATCTCTTTATTATCATAGCTATCTAGCACGACACCAAGTCTAAGACCCTCATCACAAACATACTCATCCTTTCCCTTAGGTCGGATAACATAAAGAGTATATTTGGACAACTTTGTAAATTTGAGGGCACACTCCCTTACACTCATGCTTCTTTGGGAAATATTGATGATGTAATACCCGTAAGTTGAAAAGTCAACTTAAAAGAGGTTGCAAAAATTTTAAACTCTACTAGGTTTCACGAGGCTCAACTACAACTTATAGTTGGAACCACGGGTCATAGTAAGGCCCTTGTGCAAGTGTCAGTGACTTAGTAAAATTATAGAAGAGTTGGGTGGATGTATAAAGGGGATCTATGAGTTGTAGTTGTATCTATGAGCCATAGATTAGACTCGTAGATGGGGTTCGGGATTGGTGAAAAATTTGGGTTTTTAAAGTTAATCTATGATCTAACATGTAAGCCCATACATTGAACTATGAGGAAAAATGGTTTCATGGATTTGGGTTCCAAAATTTGAGAATTTGACTTAAGTATAGGGGTGTTCTACAAAGGGTACATATGGACCATAGGTAGAACTACGGACTATAGAAGGCGTTTCATGGTTCATGATCTGCACCATATAATTTTACTCTTATTGTCATGAGGGCATTCCACTAGTTATAATTTGATCCACGACTCATAAAACCTGTTCATGGTTCATGGATGAAATTTTTTAATGACGGGTAGTTTTGACTTTTGCTACATGTTAAAGTCCTAAACTATGTTGTTTTTGTCTTAAACCCTACCCTTATTAATCTAACATTACGAAGTTCACTCTAATCTCAAATCATTCACTCAAAATCTCCCAAGTCTCTCAACTCAAGCTCCATTGATGGTTTCAGTTAGCGTTTTAAGATTTCTTCTTCCAAGTCAGATTTCTTCCATCAAAAACACTCAATCTATGTGGGTTTCATCCATGGGTACCTTTCAGCCATGGAGCCCGAGTATTTTTAATTAAATCTTTTAATTTCAAATTATGTTATTTCATTGGGTTTTATGATTTTACTTCAAATTCAAATATTATGATTTATTTTATGTTAGTTGACTTATTTTGTTATAAATTTATATCTAATTGCATGAAATTGATGATTTACAAAGTATATCTATATCAAGCTACCTAGGGTTTTGAGATATCTTGGTGGGTTGCTTTGGTTGCTATTCTAATAGATGAATTTCATTGTGATTATACAAAATCACCTTGAATTAGATGTTCTTTTAGTTGAATAGACATTGAACCCACCTAGTATACTCAATTTTTAGTGAATCACAACTTGAATGATAGAATTTTCAACCAAAGGTTTATAAAAGCTAATAACTATGATCATGAAAGTACTTTAATGAATAATGAAATGTTGGTGAAAGGTTTTCTCATCTAATCATAGATTTTTCTTGTGAAAGGATAATTCTCGCTTGAACAGATCACCAAGGTTTTAATGAGTTACTCCTACTATGATGAAGTTATGATCTTAAAGCTAATGGATATTAAATGCTTATGACAATGATTATTACTATTCTGTAAAATTTGACTTAGCACTAAGAAGATTTGAGGTGGGGTTAGGTAAGTGAATCCTAGTAGCAACCTCTTACCCAAAACTATGTGCCACCATAGGTTGTATTATAGGCTAAGCTAGTGGATCCACATATAGCCCTTAATGTTAAATGGATAAATGAATATATGTCATGACCCAAGCTAGGCCGTGGGTGTAACACGACGAATGAGATCCTCGAGGACCCAAACTAGCCTTCTTAGCATATCATAAATATTCAAGATAATAAGATATTATACTAGGGTCCTAGCTCGCCTCTTAGGATCCTAAATATTTTCGTAGGGACCCCACATCACCTTCAAGGTCCTAAATTCCCTACTTGGGTTCTTGTTGTCTTTCAAGATCCTGGATTTTCCATATGGACCCCAGTTCAACCTCAAGGTCTTAAATCCCCTATTCATGTTTATACTATGGTCCTATGTTGCCTTTCTAGTTCCTAAGTCTTCCATTGGAATCCTTAGGCACCTTCAAGGTCCTAAATCCCCTATTCATAATCATACTAGAAGTGTTGTATATGCAAAAATCATAATCTTGAGATAAAGTGAAGAGAGATAGGATGAGTTCATATATATAAATTTCAAAATCATGAGAGTAAAGTAATTCATGCATATTTATTGAATCGAAGATCATTTGAATTATAATTGAAGCAACCCATTCATAATTTCCATGTACATCATAATATACTTGAGAAACATTATGTAAATCATGCAATTTATGTAAATTAGAAGTGATTCGTGCATATTTCAATATATAAATGTAATCCATAGCAAAATAATTGCATTTGACAAAGTCATGAAAACCCTAATTTGATCATACTTGAAATTAATGAATTAGATAGGAAAATAGGTTGGGTTCCATGGGTGAAAGCACTGATGGATGAAGACCCACATACCTTGATGAGAATTGACAAATTAAACATAAAATTGACTTGAAATTGAGGGTTCTTCAATAAATTCTTCACTTGAGCTTGAGAGTTGACTTAAGAGTGTATATTGATGAGAGGGTTATGAATTTGGGAGAATGAGAGTGCATGAAAGACTTAGGATAGTTAGAATAGAATGGGAGGGATAAATATATTCATACAGGTGCCTAAAAGATTAAATGACAGATGGGGAAAAAGCTCAAAAAACCCCCACTTAAACCCCCAAAATGCACTATATGAGACCACTTCAAGAGACCCTCTATGAACCATAAAAGGCATCTCGACTCATTGTGAGGGTTTTGAAGTTTGCTGGGCATGAGGGTTTGGAGTGGTGCCTCAACACGGACCACTCCAAGAGGCGTGGTGTGCACCATGACCCAAGAAGGGTCTTGTGGAGTGTACCTTCACTTGGCAGCCTAAAGAAATAGGCTAAAGGGCCCTTCCATGAGCCCCTTCACAGATAGTGGTGTGCACAACGATTTGTGAAGGGTGTCTTAGTGGGAACCCTAGGCCAAAAACTTCGAGAAATTTATTTTCAACCCTTGTTTTCATCTTCCGAGGAAAAAGATCTTACTATGTATCATTATGGAGTCCACCTTGGCAAAGTAGCCTCCCCTTTCTCAATGTAGGGGTTACATTAGATCCATATTATAGTTCTCATAGTGTCATTGTCTGTTAAGGTCCCTTCCCACATATTTCTGAACCTATATGATGCTTTACATGATCCTAATTATGGTTTTAATGCATTGATCATTGGTAACGTCCAAAATATACTTCTCAAAAGAAATATAAAATGGCCGTTTGCAATATAATTACCCAACTTGTGTGTCGGGGTCGATCCCACTGGAAATATGGAAAAATATTGTCAATAGTAAAGATTTTAACATGATAGTCGTTATAAAAGTTTGGGGAGTTTTAGTTTTTAAAAAATAGAAAATAACAATAATAATAATAGCTTGCAATGTAATATTTATTTGTATCAAGATAAATACAAGTAGCTAGGATTTTGTTTTTCCCATGATTCCATAACTCGGTATTACCAGATAATTATAATATTTTCTAGTGTGTAGATGTAGGATAGTAAGCTAGGTTTACCTAAACGTTTGATCCAACGAATAGGTAAATTTCATCCCGAAACTTGATCCATGTCCGTGATGTGTATTACTAACCCTTACTTTTTATCTCAGTACAACCTCCCTTGATCCAGTTCGATTGATTAGACGAGAACATCTCAACTGAATTCTGTTAATTACCTTTTTTCCTATTTGTTACTTCTTTGATCCAGCAAAAGTGAGTTCTAATGTAGGCCTCCATTAAAAAGCAGTTAAAGTGAAGAGAAATAACTAATACATTCGTACACATTTTTCAAGAATTATAAATTATCTGGAATTCACTTTGTTAATTCTTCATGGTTCACACAATTCTAGTTATAAAATTTAACTACTCATTATTATTGGAAAAACATAATTAAAATTTATACAAATAACTTACTTGTGTTAATCATAAAATTCAAGAACAATTGATAAATAATCTTCCAAAAGTCAAGAATACAAATAAATAATAAGAGAAGATGAAAAGAATAAACTAAAATTCTCCACTCTCCACGACAACTCTTCCAAAAATTCTAGGCTATAAATTCTAAAAACTAAATTATTTGGGTTAGTTGGGTTAGTTGGGGTTCCTTGGATAAGTTGTGGAAGAATTATTATTTATGGACTATTCATAGATGTAGAAAAATAATCAAGTCCAAATAAATTGGAAAACCCAAAATTGAAAGGAATTGCGTATCGCCGCTGCCTTTAATATTTTGCTGCTCACGTGTCAGCTACCATGTGGCAACTTCTGGCAGGCTCTCCAATTTGCAATATTGGGAGCATATATGCATATAATAATATATATTATTACTAGGTAGTTAGTCCGCGCTTCATATGGTCATAAGTAATCTAATTAAGTTTATATATCTTAATATTAATATTAATAAAATATTCTAAAGTTATTAAGTTCTTTCTATATAAATAATTTAGCATTGTAAATATATCTGAAGAACTTTTATTAATTTAATATTTCTAAACTCCTAATTATTTTGAATCTTCAGTGACCGTTATGCTTATGAACTTGAAAGAATTGTTGTTGTAAGCTTAAAAGAGAATAAATATTTTCAGTAAGCACTATTTGTAGTGTTCCAAGTT
>JBCEWC010000535.1:0-54619 GCA_038996855.1 Solanum aculeatissimum | reverse complement strand
TTTGGGTTGTTGAAGTCAATTGGGAGGTGAGGGTTTTAGTCCCTTGTTGCCCATAATTTCAATAATTTGAATTTAATCCACATATCCTTTTATTTTGTTCCATTTGCTCTTCTTCCTTGTTTGATAGTTATCAAGACTTCAACCTAGATAACCCCGACTTCAACCCAAGAAAATGTTAGACACGGCCAGTGGTTTTTCTTTGCCCGTAGGCTTGTACTATTCCAAAATGCCCTTCATCAATGCCGATTTTAGCAATGATTATGGGAACTTCATCCCAGTAGCTGGTAGTTCTACAAACTTTAACTTTATAGCCTTTATCTCGGGGTATATACAAAGAGTAACATATTCTTGTTTACACACTATCCTAGTGGAGGGACACATAACCGCGTGTAGGAAAATCTCAAGCCTTAGTCATGAGAGTCTTCACTCTACGTGTCATGGTGACACTGTCGGTCCCCTTATATCTAAGAAAATATTGATGTGCTATAGGAATAATGTGAAATACTAGCCAGCAGAGAGAGTAGTCAGGTTCCCAGCACATTACAATCTATTAAAGGTTCAATATGACAGACTCTAGTCTGCTAGTCCGGTCTACCAGGATCTACACCCTTCAAGTCAAACTAGCACAAGCATAGCTTTCTATCGATCCTGACTAGCATGAGACTAGTGTACCACTAGCCTAAGCCTAGACTAAGGCCCAACAATAACAACAAATATGCATGAAAGCAGCAGACAGTGAATACAATAGTCATAAGCATGCTCAGTATGTCAAACAACAATTCAGTCAACCTCAAATAGTCTGAAGTACAATAAGCACTCAATATGCAATAGTGAATTAGTATATCAATTCACAAAGGAATCCTCAATAGGTCAAATACTCCCACTATTAGCCCAAACAATCAAAGATACCACAAGAAATTAACCAGCTAGTTGCACATGCCATCAACACGCCAACCAGAACATCACAAATATCACCTAGTAGAGTCATACTCAACATATATAGACTTTAACCCATGTCTCTACCCCCTATTCAGAAAGTCTACACAGAATTCACATATTCAACTTAGTTAAAAAGAGGGAAAGACTCTTGCCTACCTGGATATGGATCATGTGCTTTCAAATTTACTTTGCAGGTCCTTTCCCTTTCTGGACAATCTTCAAATGTCATCGAGCTACAAAAAAAGAGTTACAATATCAATAAGGTCCTTCTGATATCATATTATGAGAGGACATTTAATTTAAGAAAAAAAACCATGAACAAACAATAGTTTTTATTATTATTCCATTCAAATGTAACCTAATCAGAAGAATCCAATTGTACCATAGTATGTGCCTCAAAAAAGATCACAAGATAAACCTAATATTCACAAAAAATCGACTCAAAATGGATAAGAAATCAATTCCAAAAGTTTATAAAACAAAAATATAAAATAGCAGTAAAAACAACAAGAATTACCTCAAACGATGCATCAAAAGCGATTTCCATTAATCCCACAATATTCTCCTAAAAAAAATACATAGATTATCCCTTTGAATCACTAAAATCAGATCAAAATTGAGTATTGAAGGACTAGGGAATGTTTTGCTTTGTTCCATGACATAATCTTGAAATTATCACGCTTTTAAACCCCTTTGGATGTCTCTATAGCGACACCACCTTCGCTATAGGGAACCACCTCTATGGGGCAATTATTGTTATGGTGATGACAAGTCACTATAAGGACCTCACTATAGCTAACCTTAGGTTGGCATAAAGAATTTACTATAGAGGCCTGGGGTTGCTATAGCAACCGCACCTGGTGCCCAACTGGTTTTTCATTTTTCTATTGTAATATTTCCCAACGAGGTCCAGAACTCGTTTAAAATCCAAAACACACAAACAAACTATGTAACCACACTAAATTCAACATTCCAAATCCTTCGACACACTTCAAATTTCCATATGAAGTAATTGTAACCAAATATGGGTCCCACTTCCTAACTTCAAATTTACTTAATTTCCTCCTAGAGGCCAAAAATGCACTTACAACTTTCAAGAACCAATCGAAAGGTTGTTCCTGGTCAAACTCAACATTTTAGAGCCAACCATGTTGTCAGAATTTCTATTTGGACACATTTTCAAGAATGTTTACTAAAATAAACTATTGAGCTATTTTAAAGGCTAAAATTCAAAACACGGTATAAACTAATACCAAAAATCTCAATACTCTAACTGAATATGCTTCTAGCATAATTTGGCCATTTTGGAGCTAATGAAATTGTCAAAATTTCATTTTTAAGGTCATTTACGCAGGCTTTAACGTTAGAATCATCTTTCAACTTCACAAGCCTTTAACATGAGATGTTGGACATTTTCCAAATGTAATACCAGATGACTGAACTATTAGTGCTAGCAAGTCACAAATGGCTTGGGGCCACTATGAAAATGCTCTAATTGGCATAAAATATGCAGAACTGCATAAACGACTTGGAGGGTCAGTACATGTGTTGTGGAATTGCTTAAAGTATTTGAATCATTGTGAATTTGATAGGAAAAAATTGGTTTTGGTGTTATTCTTATTAGTGGTTCATGGGCAGAAATTGATGATCAATTTGATTATGTTGCTAACTTATGTTTGTGACTGTATTGTAACCCAAGTTTAATGGTTTTGCTTGATGATGGATTAGTGAAGATTTTTTTAAGGTCTTAATCATTGATTTGGTACTTATAATGTGCTTTCCTTATTAAATTTTGTCTAATTGATTTGTTATGTGTACTTGGCTTAGTGCATATGTTGTTGAATTATAATTTAGATTCATAGGGGGAGATGTTGTTTTTAAATTTTTACCTTGGCTGCTAAATCTATGAATCGGTTGATAAGTTGAGCTCACCGACTTGGTCGGCGATTTGCTCATTTGGGTGCAATCTTTCTTTTTCTTGCCTTCCAAGGCCTTTATGTTTCTGGATTACTTGGCAAGCTATTGTAGCTTTGCCAAGTTGATTCAGTGTCTCACCAAATCCCCCCGACCTTACATATTTTGCCTAATTCCCTTTGAAATTTTCTAGTTGTTTTGATGAGATCTTGTCACCTCACCCATGGGATTTGGTGACTCGTCTTTTGGGTCTAGTTCTCACCAAGTTATTCATCCTCAAATCAAAAACTTTGTGGGCAGGTTTGCGAGCATCATTTTTCTTGCCAAACCCACTCGGTGACCCGCCAACCATATTGGCGAGATACAATTTTAGTTTCTAATCTATATAATTTCTGAGTCTTTTGGCTTTATGATTTCAAGTATTCTCTCACTCAATTGTTTATGATGGTTATGTGTTTGCAAATATGGCTAGATCTAAGTAGCTAGTGAGGTATTTAATACAAAAAATAGAGGGTTGAGACTGGAGATATATGGGTTACATCATGATTCAGGAGTCCAGGACTGCATAGGCTTTTCTTTGTAGATAAAAATGAGAGAGGGAGTTTGACATAGGAAAGAGCAAGGGAAATGGCCCATGGTTGAGACCCCAAGGTGGAATTCAGACTTTGATTCTACAGAGGCTGATAGGATGGATGATGATGAGTCTAATGCACAGGAAAATTGTTATTTGACCCCGGTTTTTGTAGCAATTGATCCATTAACATAACCTAGGGTGGATGTCTCACAACCTTTGTAATACATATCAGTTAAAATGCATTCCAAATAAATCCATGACCCATTGGTTTATCCACAACCACAGGTTATGCAAGTTATTACCCCATGGTCTATGAACTATCTCAAATTTGTGGGGTTATGAATAATTTTTAAAGAAAAGTGGCTATCTAAGGATAGGGTAATAGATCCATGTATGAGATTTCAGAAATAATCAGATTCCATTAGTTTGAGTTATTTATCAAGCCCTGCACGCCGTATGTACCTTCTTGGGTTTGATAATTTTAAAAAGCATATGTCGAGAAATTCATGAAGCCTAAGAAGGGTGTTCACCAAAGTCCCTAAATATTGGTGAGGGGCAGGTCAAGGAGGTTGAATACGTGTCATTGAACAAAAATGAAGTCCTAGGCTGAAGTATTTTGGGCTAACACAGATTTCAGGAAGAGTGGCCTGACACTTGGACGAGTTGCAAGGTTGGCTCGTACCTCATTTAGTTGATATCGTATCCTTGTGGATTGATTAAGGGGTTGTCATTAAGAAGCGGGACATCAACATTGTCACCTGCTATTGGTTCGGCTTCATATACAACACCTTGATGCCTTCCAAAAATAAGTCCAACATCCAACATCCCTAGGTTGCTCTACTTGGTTGTATCATAGACTAGGTATGACAAAGTTTTTATGATTTTATCATTCCCGAGATTTTTGTGAGGCCAACCAATAGAAAACTTCATTACTATTTCCCATTATTATCACCTAGTTGTGCAAGTTGGATGGGGTCTCATTTATTGAGGCCACAAATATTCAAGTTACCCGATCCACATTGAGTGACATATTTCGAATTGAGGTGGATTATTTGAGACACGCAGAGACTAGGAGGAGGTCACCTCCTAAGGATACTACTCTGGTCATTGATCCATCAACCCTTGAGATAGAACCACCTACATCAAAGTCACCTTCTATTGCGGCTCTAGTGGTCGTCCCAACTGGCCCAACCACCACAAATTCCACCTCTACAACTACACCCTCTTCATCATTGGTTCCTTATTTGGCAACTAGCTCCAGGCCACCCTTGGCTCAGACTATGCTTTATCGAATGGGTATTCTTTCCCACTTTGTTGATGCCCGCGTCTCCTGCCTTGAGTCTTGAGTGCCTACCATGATTTTGAAGCCCACTATAACTTCACTTGCTCCATTAAGACAGAGTTGGTTGATAAGCACAAAATCTTATCAAATTTTGCATTGAGCATAGACCGGCTCACATGTCGCATTGAGGACTTAGAGAAGGCCTTAATGAGTATGAATGCGGTAAAAACCATCTGGGCTGATATTACTATGCTTTGGAGGGATATAGATGAATTGCACTCTATAGATATATATATGATTTGGAGTGGTGTTGAGGTCCCACATAAGTTTACATCAGTTCCATCACCTATCTCTAATCTACAATCTATATCATTTGTTTCTCTAGTTTTGATAGTTGCTAGCAGTTCGCAAGTGATTAGTATTGAGGTTGTTGATGATGATATACTTGCTAAGAGTGACTTGGAGGATTATACTGATGAAGAGCATCTGCCTGAGGATACTTATGCAAGTCTTCAAGATTTAGAGGAGGCCTCGCTTTAGACCATTTTGGCTTATTTGTTTGAGGATGCACCTATTTAGCCCGCTGCTGTTACTCCTATTCAGGGTACTAATGCCCCTGGGTCCTTTAAATAACGTGATCATTCACTTCCTTCGACTTAGTTGGACAGGGGCACTCTCATACTTCATCTTTTTATTTGTTTTTAGTTATATTTTCCATTCTCGCATTGAGGACACTACTTTAATTTTTGGTAGGAGTGGTCGTTAGTGCCTACTCCATTTGTTTCATCTGTATATATTTGTTTACATTCAGTATTTTTTGTATGTATGTATCAATTTTCTTTTGTTTGTGTTTTATTTTCATTTATTAGTTGTTTATCTATTTTCATTGCTTGATATTATGTTGGTTGTGATGATTGGTGATGCCCTATAATTGACTGAGTGGTGACATTCTTAAGGTTAAATCATCGATTAGTATGGTATTTGATGGTCAATCACAGTGAAGTCTGACTAACCATGGATTTATTAGCATTGTTGATTAAAAATGGGTGTTGCAAAATTTTTATGTTCTCATGTACACTTTATTGTCAATCACAATCAATATTGATGTCTTGTATTGTGCTTGTGATGAAAAATATGTTGAGGCCAATCTAATGAGGTACTATGATTTACGTAAGTAAAGTTTGGACTCATAGCATCTTGTAGTGACTGGTTCAATGCTTATTTTTAGTCTTGTGATGATCATTACACTTCAGCAAACACAATTGGTTGAATAATGTTGATAATTATGCTAGCAAACCATGTATGGTGAGATTTACTTAGAAACATGTTTGACAAAAAATGAAACTAGTCTACTTGGTCCAATTGATTGATATTGGTGAAGGAAACAAGGATCTTATGCATTTACTTTGAGTATGAACCAAAATTGTAGACCTCATGATCATTGTTTTTGTGTATTGCCCCTATGAGATCACGAGTCTACTTTGACACCATTTGAACCTAACATGTCCTTCTTACGGAACTTGAGCTAGAATGTGAACTCAATTTTTGATAGAAAATAATCTTGTTGCCTTACCCTCATCGTTCTTAGTGTATTGGCTTGTTATATAGGTAACACTTTATGCAAAAATCCTCAATTGGGGGTGTGGTAGCTGAAAGAAAAAAAGATAATCGGGCGTAAGGTTGATAAAAAATTATTCCTAGGAAATGTGAAGTGGTCTAGCAAACTTGAATATCCTCGTTCTTCAAGAAAACACAAAAAGAGAAAAATGAAAAAAGAAAAGAAACTGAGAAGTTTTTGTTTTCATGTACATATATAGTCTTAGCTAGTGATCAAATAAAAGGGATAAAGATGTTCAAAAGTGAGGAAAAGGTTTGAAAATATTAGTGAAAATGAATCAAGGTAGATCCATTTTATTGAAAAAAGGAAATTGCGTTGTTTTCTCATACACCAAGGAGGTGTAGACACTATCCCTTAAACTGACTGAATCCCTGCACTCAACTCCGTTACAAGCCCAAAAATTTCATTTTGATCTTTGTTAGCTAATTGAAAAGTTGATTGGAAAATAAGGGTAAGTCTATGAGTGGATGTCAGGCATGTTTTTCTTTGTTTGGGAGTGTGAGTGTTGTTTGTGATTCCCATGTTTATGATGGCATTAAATGTGTGATATAAGGGAATTGTTGTAGATGTGAAGGCAGTCCAGCAATTTTCTTAAACATGAACTAGCCATTGAGATATTACCATGGGGGAGCAAGTGTTCAAACTGGCAAATACTAGTCATATCTTGAGGCTTTAAGTGCATAATTGATGTGTTGCATTACTAGCAAGCCTTGCATGTCCTAGTGTATTGAGTCTCAGTTAGCATAACTTGTAGATTGTATCCTTGAATTGATTGATATTTGATTTTCTTGAGGATAAGAAAAAGTTAAAGTTGAGAGTGTTGATGATACGTGAAAATTTTACTCATTTGGTGCTTTAATTGACAGAAAAAGTGTCCTTGATGTTGTATTTATTACTTAAACTAATGCAATTTGGTTGTTTTAATCATAGGCAAGGTGTTGGACATGGTTTAGAGTCAAAATGCTAGAAAAAGGGTCAATGAGTAGCAAAATTAATAAAAAGTGGCCTGAATCTTGCTTTTTGCAATTTGTGAATCGCCAAGTGCATTTGGCGAGTTGCCCATACAAGCCCGGACTCCACTAAACACTCCATAAAAGGGATCAATAGGTGAGGAAGATTGGTGAGTTCAAGTGATCATCGATGACTTATAACCTAGGAAATGCAAGTTGTATAGTTCATCCCCAAGTCTTTCAGAAAGTATCATGATTGAGGCCAGTACAAAGGACAGATGATCATTCATAGGGAAACTCGCCAAAGATGTTCGACAAGCTCGACATAGCTCACAAAGCATCTAGGAATTGAAGCCAAAGTCAATCTAGGAAGGCAAAGTTGAGACATCATGTTCGACTCGCTGACTCAGTCTGTGAGCATGACCTAGCTCTTAGCTCACCTAATACCCTAAAATGTTTTTGTTAAAATCATGGTGAAAAGACGAGAAAATGAGGCAAAGGGTGACCAAAGTTGATGATTTTTGCTTGAAGATGATTTTTGGTTGAGTGAGATTTTTTCTCGAGTATAACTAGTCAAATTTTAAAAAGCTTGAGAGAACTCTAAAGAGTTTTCAGCAAGATAACTTTCATACTCTAATTTGAAGATGATTTTGAGGGTTTTTGTACTCCAATTGGGTGATTTTGACATCAATCTTATGAGAAATACTTTCTATCATCATGGATCAATACAAATTTAGTCTAATTTTAGTTTTATTTCCATGTTTGGTTAAACCTCAATCTTCTAATGGGATGTAATAGTTAAATTGTTATATTCTCTTAATGGGTATTTGATTTTTGCTTGATTTATGACTAAATGATTATGGGTGTCTCAAATTCATCATGTTTCATTTAAGATTTAAGGTTACAAATTTAATTCTAGTTTAGATCTCTTTGTATGCTTGAGAAAGTTGTGAGGAATGGATGACTTTGTTGAATAGCTACTAATCTATGTTAGTATAATTTCTTTCTAGAAATAGTAATTGTGCTAAGGTATTGGGTATTTCGCATTGTGATTCCAAACTTGTGCTTGAGAAAGTGAGGTTTAAAAGTTGATGTATTTTCTAGGGTTGCATGTCAAATGTAGTCTCACCTAGCCTACCCATGGGATTGAAATCAGTTTTGAGCAATATTAACACTCAATCGAGGTCTATCAATTTAACTATATGTTAATCCCTCTAGAAGAACCTTTGCACAATTTGTTTATAACCCAATTTCTCTTAACTATTATTAAATCCTAACTTGATTAATTAAAATTGAATATTTATGCATGCTTTCTTTATTTTTCATCATTTCATAAGTCTAGGCGATGTTACTACTTCTCGATGGATTTCTAGACAACACATTCTTTGTGAGTTCGACTCCGACTCTCTAATTGGGTTATTATATTGACAACGATCTCTATATTCCTCAATTGTTTTGGGATATGCCTTAGTGTTATTAGAGACTCATCCACTTCTTGCCTAGCATTTTCTGCATAAAACCAGTTGCTATGTAGACCACCTCCTAGAGCTTTGGCACCATATTGCACTTGTCTTCTTTGAATCTCTTGATCTTGAGGACATCCTTCTCTTCCTTTGTTAGCCACACTACGACATTCAGAGATCTTATACTCTATCTTCCCACAAGCAAAGAAAACACTTGTTCCTCTCAAGAAATCACCACCATGGTTCCTCTCATACTTTTGACATTTAGGAACTTTAGAACCACTAGCCTTAGTAATATCACCTTAAGCCTTAAAGGTAGGCACCCTATCCCTATCAAACCTTTGAGAAAAACCTTTGGATGACCGTTGACCTTATTGGAAATGGCCACTACCACTGGATTTAGCATGATAAAATCCACCTTCAAAACAAGCCCTCTTGGATACCCTCATCCTAATCTTTTGAAGCTTCTCACTCTAAATTTACTCGGCATGAGTCATGAGCTGATATATATCCATCTCTTTCACAAGCATCGTAGTTTTGCACTCCATCTTCACCAAGTTGGACACACCCAAAATGAACTTGTTCATACGTGCTCTAAGATCGGCCTCCAAAGAAGGAGCATACTTAGAAAATTTTGTAAACTTGAGGGAATACTACATCAAACTCATGCCATATTTCTTAAGGTTAATGAAATACATCACCTTAGCTTCCCTTAGCTCATGCTGAAAGAAATTATCAAGAAATTCTGCCTTAATTACCTCCTAACCAATAGGACCCTCATCAACTCTTTCGGAATTCCATTGTGTGAACCAATCTTAAGACACTTCATTAAGTTGGTAAGCCACAAACTCCGCCTTCTCCTTGGATATCACACCCATAATCACCACCACCTTATAGACCGTATCAATTAACACTTTTAGTTCTTTGTCCACCTTGGATCCATAGAACTCTATAGGATTCATCCTTGTAAATTCTCTCACCCTAGCAGCTGGAGTAGGAGACTTTAGAGGAGTGGAAACTTGATTGGATTCCACGAGCATTACTTACCCCTCATAGAAATTTCTAAAACCTAAAATTTCTGAGATGCTATCAGATGAGACCTTATATGAGTCTTAGAACTTTCCATGACTCGTAGATACATATCGTAGAGTTTCACCTGTGAAAACCTGGTCTGGAATCACTTCTACGACTCAGTTCACGACCCATGGAATATTCTACAATTCATACCTGGTCTTACAAATACAATTCCAGTAAATTAAAAATCTGAACACTACATCCACGGAAGTCCCTTTACGGCTCGTAAATTTTCTACAGCTCATAAAAGGGAACTCATAGACCCATACTATCCCAGACCAGTTATGATTTTTTCTTTCAATTTTGATTCATTGAACTAACCAGTGTATGAATGTGTGCTTTGCAGGTACTATGGCTCACAGACAGAGAAGGGATAGATCAACCCCATGAGGGACTGCCTGCGGGATGAGCCTACAGACTCATAGGCTCTCGAGATGAGTGGCTCAGTTGAGTATCTTGGCATCCACCCTAACTCGGACGTTGAGCGATGACAGACTCAAGACACCACCAGATAAGCCCAGTCCTAGGCCTTAGTATTCCATCCTCCCTAGTCTGATGAGGGAGGTGACTGAGCTAGTAATTCAGTTTAGATGACCTTCTCCGAGAGGGTTTCTGGTTCAGAATCTGAGGAAGGATCAGACTCCACCTCTTCTTCAGCCCCTCCAGCACTAGCTTTATCATCAGATGCACAATATAGTAGGTGGTGCATGGAGGGCATGCAAGACATATTTATGGAGGATATTCAGAGGAATGACCTAGGTCAGCCTGCTCATTCCATATTCAAGGAGCCACGAGTCATCACCACAGGAATCGATAGTGTCCCGGGGCTCAAGGATACTATTGCACGTTACAGGCTCCAATGACTGGCTGAGTCCTTTATGAGGTACTCACTAGTTATGGTACATGAGTTATTTACCGCCTACACAACCACTATTCTCAGCACTTTTCCCAAGGTGAAGGAGCCTCTTGCCCAACCAACACTAATAGATGTTATATTGAGAGGACGGTGGGTGGACATCTCTGAGAAGACCATCCATCGGATGTTTTTTGGACGCAAGTACACAGCCTCGAGATCTATACTAGAGTTTGACAAGAGAGTAGGGTAGACTCGTGACTTGGGTGTGATGAGGGACCCAGACCACAGAGCTTCATTAATGAGATAGGTCATTGACTATATCGCAGCAGAGGGGACCAACCATGCATGGATGACCATGTTAGCGAAGCTAATAGTAAAGGCTTTTCTTATCTTTCCCGCCAAGTGCTAGTGGGTGGTAGTTCATTCATAGATCCGACTGACTTTAGCAGATACCACTTTGATAACGGACCGTGTTGTATTGGTATCTATCATCCTAACTGGCTACAATATTGATTAGACCGCAATGATTTTAGAGCAGATTCACAAGGTGGCTCTAAAGAGGTCCATGATTATCCCTTTCCCCTGCCTTATCTACCAGTTATGTCTAACAGCGAAGGTAGAGATCCTTAACCACGTGGATGTGAAGGTGGAGGTTTAGAGGACATTAGATACCAACCTAATCAAGGATAATGATAATACAGTTGCACTCTAATAGGCACCGAGACCACCATCACTATGCCAAAGATGTTCGCCTCAGTACCACTGCTTGAACCTTCAACCACTACTGCTGTTACACCGACTATCGAGGGCCCCCCATATGCTGAGATAGATGCGTAGAGAGGGTCCACTATTGATACTGTTTCCCCAGCAGCCACAACACCTAATAGAGAAACCACAGGCATGGCTTTTATGTTTGTGGCATCACTTCAGGCCATGGTACAGTGACAGGCTCGCACTAAGTCGCAGATGGCTTAGTTATTGCAACAGCAGAGGCCCTAGGTCTGCTAGGTTATTATTGAGGCCAAGAGTCATATAAAGTCATACACAACTGTTTCTATCAAGGTTATACTCACTCCTGTGGATTCCCGTATAGATGTTTTTAAGAGGTGGGTCTAGCAGAGCCTCAGCACATCAAGGCCTATTGACTTGACAACCATCTAAATGGAGCTTCAGCAGCTCTGGATGCCCTAGTTGATATCCCACCAACTGTGCCAGTTGAGGCGATCATTGACTTGTTCTCTCCAAAGGATCCACCACTACCTTCCCTTGGGAAGAGGCCCCACATGATGATGTTGATGTTGTGCATTTTAAGATAGGGTTGACAGAGGAGCAGGAGCTAGAGCTTGCCCGTGTAAGATCGAGGCAGGATGAAGAGATATGGCTAGCTCGCGAGTTTGACAGAGTGAGGGGTGTTGGACACTTAGGACACGCTCCTATAGGCGAGGAATCCACTAGACATGTGGAGAGTGGACAATCGCATACTGAGTGAGGCGTTTATGCGCCCAGGTATGTCTTTTTGACCCCAGTTCTTTATTTTTGATATTTTTTGTACATTAGGAATAATGCACAACTTTTTCAATGAGGTATGGGTCGTTATAGGCCTCAGTGAAGTATAAGTAGCCTTGGTCTATAACTATCCTAATTTTTTATCTAAATGGTTTTCTTACCTGTTTTCTTTTTTCCTGTGGATATTGTTTTCTATTGAACTGACATGTTTAGGATGTTTAGGTTGTATTGGTAGCATACAGTACTTATATTTATGGCATAGTTATGGTTTTGTTGAAAAAATGATACCCACCAAATTTTATGATTAGCTAGTTTTGATAGAAACCTTGCATGATTAGTTGTTTGATAGTGCTTTTTCTGATATATTAGGATAAATTGTGATAAAAACATGATTTGATAGTATGTATTAACATGTAAGTAGTGCCATATGTGAGTGAGCTTAATTGCATAATTTAGTACCGTGTTTTAATTCCGAACTTGCCATGTTACTCTTGTTTATGTTTTAAATTAGTTGGTTAGGAAAGGATATTTGGTTGTTGTTCTTAAATAGTCCACTTAGCCTAAAATAATAGGCAAAATGTGTTATATATCCCTTGATCCCTGTGTTTGAGCCTAAAATTGACCTCTTTCTTTGTAAATACCCAAGTAACCCTGCCTTGATAATTGATAAGTCCAAAACTTGGTCCTGGTACTTCCTTGAACATTGTGCATCTTGATTGAGGTCAAAATCCTAAGTTGTGGATGGCTACCAAAATGGGTCTTGGTTCTGAGGATGGATATTATGTACCTCAATTCAGGCTAAAATCTTAAGTTGAGAGTGGTTGGTGAGAGGAAAGTCACAAAATGAGGGGGGAAACGAGTGATACAAAAAGGGGAGAAAAAAGGGGCGTAAGAAAAAAATGGAATTAGTGCCTAATCAGTGTGCTAGATAGAAAAAGATTATGAAAAATAAAGGCAATGTGCAAAAATTGAGTCTAAGGCACCCTAAAAGGTTTGAAATGGGAGAAAAAGAGGGAATAAAAGAAAACATGGGTTGGTAGGGAAAAAGTGTAGAAAAATACAGTGTCAAGGAGGTCCATTAGTCACTATATTCCTAAAGTATCACACCAAAGCCCTTTGATCCTACGTTACAAGCCTAGAAATTCCTAAAGTGATCCTAGTCCAACTAGCTGAAGATGTCAGTCATGAGTATAGGGGAAAGCCTATGGTATTGGTCACAGTATTTGAATATCATTTGAGAGAGTGAGTGTTATAGTATTTTTCCAAGTACTGAATTTGAAAATATCATTCTAAATGAAGAGCGAGACTTCTTTTTATGAGGGAACTTGGATTGCATTGTTGATATCCGACTGAGTCGGTGATTGTTGCTTATTTATGGTTGCATAGCTTATCATTGTTACATTGTTGGATATATTGGTCTACATTGGTTTGTTGGATAGTAATCTGATGTGTATTTGAAAAGAGGTATGGGTATCTGTGTTAGACTTTGATAAAGTCTATGTCATTTGGTTGAGGTTTGTGTGTCTCTGTACTGCTTATCTAGATTGGGTCTGTCGCTTGAGGATAAACAACAACTTTAAGTTGAGGGTGTTGATGTGCTGCGAAAATGTAAAACTATGTATGCTTAAAATTTGGAATTTTATGTGATCTCAAAGCGATGTTAGTGGGTTTGATTGTGTTTGTTTTGCGGGAATTCAGTATTGGCATGATTTTTGGGCAAAGTGGGCTGAAATAGTAGAATTTGATGATCCACAAAACCCATTATGGGTTATGCAAAGGTTCACGAGCCATAGATGGGGTCTCGTATCAATTTTCAGTGAAGGGCGAATTTCTGAGTTAAACTCTATGAGGGAAGCAGATGAGTCATAGATTGATCTATGAGTAGTAGAGTATGTTCGTTCCCTAAGGATAAAAAAATCGAGAAGTTATAAAAATTCATTAGACAAAACCCCTTATCGGGTCGTAGAATCTTACATGATATGTGAAAAGGTCTCGTAAAAGTAGCCTCTAGAATTTAGTTGCAATGCACGAAACCCTGATGTATGAGCCATATAGTGAAGCACGAGTCGTGAACCAATCCGTAGATGGTGACAATACAGTTTTCCTATTTCGTTTTGGTTTTGTATTTCACATATTATAAATAGGTGTTTAGGTTATTTTTCAAAAAATTTCCAGCAGTCACAAAGTTTGATCAATGTTTTAGAGGATACACTTAGGATTTATCATATTTTGAGAGGAAAAACATAATTGTGTGTTTTTATTCAACCTTGCGATTCTAATTGAAGAGTTGAATTTCATATTCTTAATTCATCTATGTAAGTGCTCAATTATGTTACTCTACTTCATAATTTTGGTATTTATACTGATCATGCATAGCTAAATCCACAACTAGGGTTGTGGGAACCATGAGGAACTAACAATATAAAATCGGATATTGTGTAATTCTTGGAAAGTTTGTTAGGTTATATTAATTAATTCTCTTCACTTTAACAATTTTTAAATGGATACCTACATTAGAACTAGCCTAGTGTTACATGTCGGATCAAGAAAGTAATGAATAGAAAAAGGGGTAATTAACAGAATTCGATTGAGATGTTCTTTTCTAATCAACTGAACTAGATCAAGGAGAGGTTGTATTGGGACAAAAGTAAGGGTTACTAATGCCACATCACGGAGATAGATCAAGTTTCGGGATGAAATTTACCTATTTGCTGGATCAAAGGTTTAGGTGAACCTAACTTACTGTCCTACACCTACACATTGAAAAAGATTGCATTTATTCGATAATACCAAGTTAGGGATTCATGGGGACCACATCACCCTAGTTAGTGATGTGCTACAAAAATGCAACACTTTTGATGCTTAAAACTTGGAATTTTGTGTATTCTCAAAGTAATGTAGTAGGTTTGATTGTGTTTTGTGCTTGTTTTGAAGGATTTTAGTATTGGCATAATTTTTGGACAAAGTCGGTTGAAATAGAAGAACCTGAGGATCCATGGAACCCTTTACGGGTCGTGCAAAGGTTCACGAGCCGTAGAAGGGGTTTTTTGTCAATTTCTAGTGAAGGATAAATTTTTAAAGTAAACTCTATGAGGAAAGAAGACGAGTCATAAATTGATCCACGAGAAGTAGAGTATGTTCGTGCCCTGAGGATTAAAAACTGGAGAAGTTCTGAAAAGTCATCAGATGAAACCTCTTATGGGTCGTAGAATCTTACATGGCCCGTGAAAAGTTCTCGTAGAAGTAGTCTCCATATTTTTGTTACAATCCATGAAACCCCGATGTACGGGCCGTAAAGTGAAACACAAGTCATGAACCCATTCATAGATGGTGCCGATACAGTTTTCCTATTCCATTTTTGTTTTGTATTTTACACATTATAAATAGGTTTTTGGGTTATTTTTCAAAAAGTGTCTGGTAGTTAGGAAGTTTGAACAAGGTTTTAGAGAATACACTTAGGATTTATCATATTTTGAGAGTAAAAACATTAATGTGTGTTCTTTATTCAACCTTGTGATTCTAATTGAAGAGTTGGATTTCATATTCTTAATTCATCTGTGTAAGTGCTCAATTATGTTACTCTACTTCATAATTTCTGCATTTATACTGATCATGCATAGCGAAATCCACAACTAGGGTTGTGGAACCATGAGGAACTAGCAAGGTAAAATTAGATATTGTGTAATTCTTGGAAGGTGTGTTAGGTTGTATTAATTAATCTTCTTCACTTTAATGATTTTTTAACAGAGGCCTACGTTAGAACTCGCCTAGTGTTACTTTCCAGATCAAGGAAGTAATGAATAGGAAAAAGGGTAATTAATAAGATTCGATTGAGATGTTCTCGTCTAATCAACTTAACCAGATCAAAGGGAGGTTGTACTGGGATAAAAATAAGGGTTAGTAATGGTACATCACAAAGACGGATCAAGTTTCAGGATAAAATTTACCTATTTTTGGATCAAAAGTCTAGGTGAACCTAACTTACTATCCTACACCTACACATACACACTGGAAAAAGGTTGTATTTATCCGATAATACTAAGTTAGGGATTCATGGGAAATACATCACCCTAGATAGCTCTTCTACTGATTTCTCATCACCTGTATTCATCTAGTTTAGTTAATTTTACTTTACAAAACCCCCCTTTCCCTGGAGATAAGTAGGTTAATCATTTCCAACTTACATTAAATTATCTCTAGAGTCTACCATATTCCTTGAGGGATCGACCCTAACCTTGGTTAGGTTAATTACTTGGTAGTGACTGCTTTACCTAAAAAAAAAGGTGTGTCTTGAGCGATAGTTGGTATTTTGGCGTCGTTTCCAGGGAATACGACTACACTTGTTTAGTTCAAGTAAATTGGAGATTAACCCTTATTCTTCTGATGTTACACTTTTCATTGTTTTTGTTCTCTTCCAGTGTTCTTGGCAATCTGGAAGAGATTAAGACAGTGGAAGCATGGGCACTTGATGAAGTTTGAGTAATCAAGTAGGCTAAGTCATGTCATGACACTAAATGAGGCGCTACTTGGGAGGAAACCAATGAGGAGTGAGGTGCTTAGGCACCCAGGTAAGTTCTTTTTGGCCCCTGTCTTTATTTTTGATATTTTGTGCGCAATGGGGACAATGCGCAGCTTTTTTGATGGGGTCTGGGTAGTCATAGGCCTCAGTGAATTCTGAGTAACCTTGGCCTATAACTATTCCAATTTTTTACCTAGAGGGTTTTCTTGCTTGTGTTCTTTTTCCCTGTGGATATTTGTTTTTCTGTTGAACCAACATATTTAGGATGTTTAGGTAGTATTAGTAGCATACAACACGCATATCCATGGCATAGTAGCACTTTGTTGAAAATTGATACCCACCAAATTATATGATTAGTTAGTTTTGATAGCAACCTTGCATGATTAGTTGTTTGACAGTGCTTATTCTGATAAGTAAGGCTATATTGTGATAAAAAGCAGGATCTGATAGTCTGTAATAACATGTAAGCAATGCCATGTGTGAGTGAGATTAATTGCATTATTCAATATTGTGTTTCAATTCAGAACTTGCCATGCTACTCTGACTTATACTGTAAATTAGTGGGTTAGGAAAGAATCATAGGTCATTGTTCTTAACAAGTCCACTTAGCCTGAAATAACTGACCAAATGTGCTATATATCCCTTGATCCTTGTGTTTGAGCCTAAAGTTGACCTCTTTCTTTGTAAATGCCCAAGTAACCCTACCTTGATAAATGATAAGTTCAAGACTTGGTCGTGACCCTTCCTTGAATATTGTGCTCCTTGACTGAGGCCAAAATCCTAAGTTGAGGGTGGCAACCCAAAAGTGGCCCTAGTTTAGAGGGTGGATATTGTGCACCTCAATTCAAGCCAAAACCCTAAGTTGAGGGTGGCTAGTGGAAGAAAACTCATACAATCAGAGGGAAACTAGTGACACAGAAGAAGGAAAGAAAATGTTTGAAAAGGGTGTAAAAGAGAAAAAAGAGAAGTACCTAATCAGTGTGCTAGATAGGAAAAGATCATGAAAAATAAAGGCACTGTGCAACTTTGAGTCTAAAGCACCCTAAAAGATTCAAAATGGGAGAAAAAGAGGGAATAGAAGAAAATATGGGTTGGTAGGTAAAGAGTGTAGAAAAATGCAATTTCAAGAAGGTTCGTTAGTCACTATGTCTTTAAAGAATCATACCAAAGTCCCGTAAGCCTACGTTACAGGCCTAGAAACTTCGAAAGTGATCCTAGTCCAACTAGTTGAAGGTGTCAGTTGTGAGTATAGGGGCACGCCTATGGTATTGGTCACAGTATTTGAATATCATTTGTGAGAGTAAGTGTTGTAGTATCGTCCCAAGTACTAAATTCAAAAATATCATTCTAAGTAAGGAATGGGACTACGGCCCGTAAATAGACCCTTGTATGCCAGTATAGTTATGATTTTGTTTTTTATTTCTCGACTCATGGGGCTAGTCGTGCTTGTAAAATGTGTGCTTTTCAAGTACTATGGCCTCAAAGTCAATATGTGATGAGATTAGAGCCATGCAGGAGTGGTTGCGTGACAAGCAAATGGACTCTAAGGCCGATCCTAAGACTAGTGGCTCAGTAGAAAAGCTTGGCTTCCAGCAAAATTCATACATTGAACCATGACAGATACGGGCCACCACCAGACAGGTCAAGACTCAGGCGATTTTGGTCCGTCCTCCCCAGTCTAACAAGGAAGGTGACAGGGCCAGAAGTTCTATACAAATGACCTCTTTCAAATCCAAGAAAGGGTCAGACTTTGCATCCACTCCAGCCCCTTGAGTACCACCCTCACCTTCGGATGCTAGATTTAGCCGGTGGTATGTCGAGGGCATGCATGCTATCTTTTGAGAGGACTTGCAGGTGAACGAATGAGGCCAACCAACTTATTTTATTTTTTAGGAGCCTTTGTTATCACCGCAGGATTAGAGAGTGCCCTAGGACTGCAGGACACCACCACCAGATACAGGCTCTAGTGGTTAGCAGAGCCATCAGGGAAGTACTCCCCGATCATAGTTCGTCAGTGCTTCGCCTCCTATGCCACCATAGTCCTCAGCTCTCTTCCCAAGGGGAATAAAATCCTCGCCCAGCCACGATCGACACATTTTATGGTGAGGGATCGACAGGTGGATGTTTTAGAGACTACCATCCTCCGTATGATATTTGGACCCGAGTTCCTAACCCTCAGATCTATAGCAAAGTTTGACTGGAGAGTGAGGCAAACACGAGAGACAACTACTATCAAACCCGATCTATTGGGCTAGTTTGATGAGATGGGTATCTGCCACGATTACAAATCAGGGACAAAACCCTGATTGAGTATCTATGTCAATAGAGCCCATTGTGAAGGCTTCCCTCAATTTCCCCACCAAGTTCTAGTAGGTGGTTATAAGATCACGAATCTGGCCTACAGTTGTAGATAACACATTGATGTCGGACCATGTTGTTTTGGTTGCCAGTATCTTGGCTAGCTATGAGATAGATTGAGCCTTGTTGATTTTGGAGAAGATTTATGAGGCGGCCCTGAAGAGGTCTACCTCTATCCCTTTCCCATGCCTCATCTATATGTTATGCTTAGCAGCAGGGGTGGAGAGTCTTCATCTTGCTGACAATCTTATAGAGGCTGAGAGGATGCTGGATGCCAGCCAGATAAAGGCTGATGATAATCTGGTGGCACATCAACAGGCACCACGACCTCCAATCCAGATGCTAGAGATGTTCGCCCCAGTTCCACTGCTTGAGTCTCCTTCTACCACTACCATTGTTGCATCTACTGCTGAGGGGTCCTCATAGATTGAGACAGATGTGGAGAGGGGGTCCAATATTACTATCTCTATGCTAGAGCTTATGCCTGCTTCTTCAACACCCGCTGGCATGGCTTATGTATCTGCAATATCCATATAGGACATGGCATAGAGACAGGCCTATATTGAGTCACAATTGTCTTAGTTGTTATAGTTTATTCGACAATGGGTTGGACAGGTCATTTCAGAGGTGAAGGCTTGTATACGAACATTCACGAAGACTACTATCTGAGAGAGACTCATACTTGTGGATAGTCATATTGAGTTATTTGAGCAGTGAGTCCAGTAGAGCCTCAGCACAACATGACTTGTGGATGTGATGTCCATCAAGATAGAGATTCAACAACTTTAGGCTGAGATGAAGGCAGCACTAGTGGCATTGCCGATGTCTGATCCTACCATGGAGGTATTCGTCGACCTATTCACCACTAAGGAGACACCATTACCTTCCCTCGGGGAAGAGGCCCCGCAGAGATAACCCAGATGCTGTGAGATTATAGGCGGAGCTGATAGAGGAGCAGGAGTTTAATCTTACTAGGGTATGGTTAATACAGGATGAGGAGATTAGGCAAGTTCATGAGCTAGAGAGCGTAAGGGGTCTTGGACCCTCAGGACATGCTCCTAAAGTTGAGAAGTCCACCAAGGATATTGAGGGTGGGCAACCTCAGGCAGAGAGAGGCACTTAGGTGCCCAAGTATGTTTTCTTTTGACCCCTGTTCTTTATTTTGACATTTTGTATGCATTGGGGACAATACACATCTTTTTATGAGATATGGTTAGTTATAGGCCTTAGTAAAGTCTGAGTAACCTTGGCCTATAATTATCCCAATTTTTTATTCTGAAGAGTTTTCTTGCATGTGTTCTTTTTCCCTGAGGATATTTACTTTATGTTGAACCAGCATGTTTAGGATGTTTAGGTAGTATTAGTGGCATATAGTATTGATGTCTATGACCTATGTTAGTTCTTGCTGAAAATGATACCCACCAAAATTTTATTAGTTATCCTTATAACAACCATGTATAATTGATTATTTGACAGTGCTTGTTCTAATAAGCTGGTTGAATTATGATAAAAACCATGATTTGAGAGTCTGTGTTGATAGTATAATCAGTGCCATGTGTGTTAGAGCTTATTTGCATATTTCATATATTATTTGTCAATTCAGAACTTGCCCTATTACTCTGATTTAGACCATAGGTTAGTTGGTTAGAAAAGAATGTTAGGTCATTATTCTTATTAGTCCACTTAGCCTAAATAACCAACGATGTGTGTAATATACCCCTTGATCCTAATGTTTGAGCCAGGCATGTACCCGTTCTTTGTAAAAACCAAAGTAACCTAACCTTAATGAATGATAAATCCTGAAGTTGGCCCTGATCCTTCCTTGAACATTGTGCATCTTGAATGAGGCAAACACCCTAAGTTGAGGGTGGTTACCCAAAGTGGCCCTGGTTCAAAGGATGGATATTGTGCACCTCAACTCAGGCCAAAAGCCTAAGTTAAGGGTGGCTAGTGTAAGGAAAAGTCATGAAAGATAAAAGGGAAACTAGTGATACAGAAAAATGGGAAAATGTTTAAAAGGGTGCAAGAAAAATAAAGAATTGCTTAAACAATGTGCTAAAAAAGCAAAAGAGTCTGAAAATACAAGGCAATGGGCTAATAATAAGAGTAAGGCACCTCACAAAGCCTAAAATGGGAGAAAAAGTGAGAACGTGATGAAAGTGATAAGGTTGGTCGGGCAAAGGTGTAGAAAAATACAGTGTCAAGGAGGGTCTTTAGTCACTACGTTCCCAAAATATCACACCAAAGTCTCTTGAGCTTACACTACAAGCCTAGAGAGTCCTAAAGTGATCCTAGCCCAACTAGTTGAAGGTCATAATCATGAGTATAGGAGCAAGAATATGGTATTGTTCACAGTGTTTTGAATATCCTTTGTGAGACCGAGTGAGGTTGTGCATTCCCACGTATTAATTCTTAAAAATATCATCATGAGTGAGAGATGGGACTTTTTTCGCTGAGGGCACTTGCATTGGATTGTTAATATTAGACTAATTCAATAAATGTTGATCAACATAGGTTATATTTCTTGTCATATTTGCACTATTGAATGTATTGATTTGTGTTGGTTTGTCTGATAGCTATCTGATAAGTGATAGAAAGTGGTGTAGGTATCTGTGCTTGAGTCTGATATGATGCATGTTATTAGACTGAGGTCTGTATGTTACTATACTACTTATGTAGATTGAGTCTATTGCTTGAGGACAAACAATAATTTTAAGTTGAGGGTGTTGATGTGTTATCAAAATAAAGCACTTTTGATGCTTAAAATTTGGAATTTTGTGTATTCTCAAAAAGATATTAGTAGATTTGATGTGTTTTTATGTTTGTTTTGCAGGATTACACGGTTGACATGATTTTTGGGCAAAGAGTGTTAAAAGTGTAGTTTTTGGTGATCCACGGAACTCTTTACGAGTCATAGAATACTTCAAGGGTCGTTGAAGTAGTTCCATAACAAATTCTAGTGAAAGGTGATGTTCTGAATAAGATTCTATGAGGATGCAAATGAGCCATAAAATAATCCACAAGTCATAGAGTTGAAATCGTGCCCTGAGGATCAGAAATTTTAGATTTGCTGAAACGTTTATAGACGAAGCCCTCCATAGGTCGTAGAATATTACACTACCCATAGATGTGTCTCATAGAAGATGCTCCAGTAGTACAGAAGATAGTCCATGAAACCCTGACTATGGGCTGTGGAATATTATACGGCCTGTAGAAGTTGCCCGCTGACCTAGTTTTTCTAATTTGATTTTGTTTTTTATTTTAGACATTATAAATAAGTTTTTAGGTTATTTTTTGATAAGTTTGTTAGGAAGTTCGTAGTAGTTCATAGTTTTCAGTAGTTTTAGAGAGATAAAAATAATCTTTGTGTTTTTTATTCATACTTTGTGATTTCTATTGAAGAGTTGGATTTCTCGTTTAACTTAATTCATGTAAGTGCTCAATTATGTAGTTCCTTATCATGATTCTTACATCTACACTAATTATGATTAGCTAAATTCACAACTAGGGTTGTGGGAACCATGAATCATTAGCAAAGTAAAATCGAATAATTTGTAATTCTTAGAAAGTGTGTATGAATATGTTAATTAATTCTCTTCATCTAAAACACTTTTTAACTTTGTCCAACGTTAGAACTCACTTAGTGTTACTTGTCAGATAAAGAAGGTAATGAATAGAAAAAAAGAATAATTAACAGGAGTCGATTGATGTTTTCTCATCTAATCAACCAAACTGGATCAAGGGGAGGTTGTACTGGGATAATAGGTAAGGGTTAGTAGTGTCACACCACAGAGATGGATCAAATCCCGTGGTGATATTTACCTTACAGTTGGTTCAAAGTGTTTTGTGAACTTAACTTACTGTTCTGCATCTACACACTAGAGAAGATTACAATTATCCAGTAATACTGAGTTAGGGAATCATAGGAAACACATCACCCAAGTTAGCTCTTCTACTAATTTCATAGCACTTGCATTAGTGTAGGTTTATTTTGCAATTACAAACCCTCCCCCCCTTTGGGAGATAAGTAGGTTAATCACCCACTTTGCAATTGAACTATTTTGGAGTCTACCATGTTTCCTATGGGATTTGACCCTAACCTTGGTTAGGGTATTTGCTTGCCAGTAACCGCTTTAAGCTTTAAAAAGAGGTGAAGCTTGAGCAAAATCAGAGTTTCTTAGGAAGATTGAATTATATTAATCAATTCATAGCTCAGTTTATGATGATTTATGAGCCCATTTTTAACTTATTGAAAAAAGATACACTAACAAAATGGACTAAAGAATGTCAAACTACTTTTGACACCATCATGAGCTATTTTTCTAATCTACTAGTACTGGTCCCTCTACGAGAAATAAGCCTATTATTGTTATACTTGTTTGTATCAGATAATCCATTTGGATGCATGTTACGCCAACATGATGAAATCAGAAATAAAGAGTGAGCAATCTACTATCTAAGTAAGAAGTTCACTTTGTATGAAGCTAGATATTCTTATTTGGAGAACACTTATTGTGATTTTACTTGGGTTGCTCAAAAATTGAGACACTATTTTTCTTTGTACACTGCATACCTCATTTAAAAGATGGATCCATTGAGGTATATGTTTCAAAAAGCTATGCCAATAGGATGGTTAGCCAAGTAGCAAATACTTTTGAGTGAGTTTGATATTGTATATGTGATGCAGAAAGCGATCAAGGGACAGACCTTAGTTGATCATCTTGTAGAAACTCTAGTTGATGATGAATATGCACCGATAAAAACCTACTTTCCAGATGAAGAGATATCATTTATGGGAGAAGACATCTCGAGTCATACCTCGATTGGAAGATATTCTTTAATAGAGCCATGAATTGCCAAGGTAGTGGCATTAGAGCAATTTTGGTATCAAAATCTGGCCAACATTATCCAATGGTTGCAAAACTTCAATTTTGTTGTACTAATGACATGGATGAGTATAAAGCTTATGTTATTGGTATGAGGATGGTTATAGACATGAATGTTCAAGAGTTGTTAGTTATTTGGGATTCATATTTACTAATTTATCAGGTTCAAGGAGAATAAGTCGTAAGGAATTCAAAGATTGTACCATATGTACAACTAGTATAGAGATTGTGTAGAATATTTTGAAAGATCGAGTTTAAACATACTCCAAGGTTGTAGAATGAGTTTGTTGATGCCCTTTCCACCATTTCTTCGATGATCCAGCATCCAGACATGATGTACTTTGATCCCTTAGAGATTGATTTGAGAGAGCTACCTGCCCATTGTTTGCATGTTGAAGCAGAACCAGATAGAAAGCCTTGGTACTTTGACATAAAAAAGTATTTGGAGATTTGAACTTATCTTGATAATGCTACATCCAATCAAAAGAAGGGTATACACCGAATGGCCAACCACTTTTTTCCAATCGGGAAAATTCTTTAGAGGAAGACTCCAGATTTTGGTCTCCTTAGATGGGTTGATGCCACAGAAGCTATGAAACTCCTTGAACAGGTACATATTGGGGTTTGCAGTACTCATATGAATGAAATTACCTTGGGTGAAAAAATTCTTCGAGCAGGTTATTTTTTGAAGACTATGGAACATGACTATTGCAAGTTTGTGTAGAAATGCCATCAATGCCAGATACATGGTGATTTGATTTGGGTACCTCCTCATGAACTTAAAGTTATGAGTTCTCCTTGGACGTTTGTAGATAGGTACATGGATGTTATTGGTCCAATAGAGCTAGCTGCCTCTAATGGGCATAGGTTCATTTTGGTTGCCATCGATTATTTCACCAAGTGGGTGGAAGTCATTTCTTACGAATCCATAACAAAGAAAGTGGTAGTTGATTCTGCATACAACAATTTGATATGTCAATTTGGGATATCAGATTCCATCATTATAGATAATGGAGAAAATCTCAATAGTCATTTGATGAAAGAAATATGTGAGCAATTCAAGATTACTCATCGAAACTCTACAGCATATCATCCTCAAATGAATGGAGCTATAGAAGCTGCCAATAAGAATATCAAAAATATATTGATGAAGATGATTGACAAACATCGAGGTTGGCATGAAATGTTATCATATGATTTATTGGGCTACCGCATGACTGTCAGAACATAAATTGGAGTAACTATATACTTTTTAGTGTACGGAACAAAAGTAGTGATGCCTGCCGAAGTTAAAATACCATCGTTGAGGGTCATTCATGAAGCTGAGTTGAGTAATGTTGATTGGGTTTGTAACTGAATTGAAAATTTGTCCTTAACCGATAAAAAGAGGATGACAGTTGTTTGCCATGGTCAGTTATATCAACAAAGGATGATTCATGCTTTCAACAAGAGAGTGAAATCTTGTATGTTTCAAAGTTGGTCAATTGGTTCTCAAATTCATTTTCCCCATCAAGATGAATACAAAGGAATGTTCGCACCAAATTGGCAAGAACTATACATGATTCACAAAATTTTATCAGGAAGTGCGCTGATTTTGTCAGAAATGGATGATGAAAAGTGGTTGAAACCAATCAAATCAGATGTTGTCAAGAGATACTATGTTTAAAAAGTTAGAATTTTCTTTGTTTCTTTCCCTGTAACTCTATTTTTTAATTATAATTGTTCTTGTGTTTGTTTTGAAGTTAATTTCCCTGTGTAATGAACTACGTTTGACCTAAATTCTCAAGAATGAGATACGTAGGTGGCCTATGTCAACCTCGGTCATCCCTTTATCCCTTGTCATTATTTTATTTTTTGCTTTTGAACTACGTTTGACATGAGTTCTCGAGAATGAGATACGTAGGCGGCCTATGTCGGCTTCGGTCATTTCCTTATTTATTTTTCTATTCCTCTTTGACTTCCGAGAGGGGAACTACATTTGACATGATTCTTGCCTAAAAAGGATACATAGCCACCACAAAGGTTCAGTCATACTCCCATAAAGGAAACTAGGACAAAATTTTTAGAGGAACTTAAAAATTCTCAACAAGAAGGTTCATCCCCAACAAGTCAAGATGGGAGATCAAGCTAGTACGTGTAACTGGGACAAACGTTTTGAGAAAATCTCAAAAATTCCTCAAGGCTCCTTTAATAAGGTTATGATTCATCAAGATATTTATCTAGGACAGAAACTTTTGAGGATGACCTTAAAAATTTCATCAAGCACCATTAAGAGTATGAAAGTGACTATGAAGCTCTATAGCATGATCAGAAGTTTGAAGCTAACTTCAAGTGATCCCCAACCTTGTCAAAGTTTAGAATGAACTTCAATATCTCCTGCACCATTGCAATTTAGAATCAATTAAGAAGCATCAGGAGAGCCATGTCAGTTTTTCTAGATTTCAACTTTTCAAGCAAGCTGTCAGACATATTAAAGTTTTCAGTTGAATACATTTATCTAAGCTTTATGTGACATGACATTTGGCAGTAACCTTTTCTCAATTATTTTTCCAAATTTATTTTTTCTAAAACTTTTGTACGTGTTAAAAAAGCATTTGGTGAAAATATATTTTTGTTCTACGTCTACCAAGAAGCAGAAGATCGAAGTGATCCACCAAAGGACAAGGCGAAGAGCAAGCAACCAAAGAATCAACACAAATTAATTCTCTTTAAAACTAATGATTTTTTTACGGATGCAAGGAAAATCTTTGCAAGTATTATTTACAAGAGAACAACTGAGATATAAGTAATTTTGTCTCACTCAAATCCCCAGCAAGCCATCACATTGCATAGTCAATGCCAAGAGGGTTATTTCATATTCATCACCAAGAGAGCCATTTTATTTTCAAGTTGTCGAGAGTTTTATTGCATTTTCATCATTGCCAAGAGGGTCATTTTATTTTCAAATTACCAAGAGGGCTATTTTATTTTCAAAGTTTCTAAGAGGGCCATTACATTCGCATCATCGCCAAGAGGGCCATTTTATTTTCAAGTTTCCAAGAAGGCCATTTTATTTTCAAGTTGTCGAGAGGGTCATTTTATTTTCAAGTTTTCGAGGGGGTCATTGCATTTTCATCATCGCCAAGAGGGCCATTTTATTTTCAAGTTTCCAAGAGGGCCATTTCATATTTAAGTGCTAAGAGGGCCATTTTATTTTCAAGTTGCCGAGAGGGCCATTGTATTTGCATCATCGCCAAGACGGCCATTTCATTAAAGTTTCCAAGAGGGACATTTTATTTTAAAGTTTCCTAAAGGGCCATTGCATATTCATGTTTCCAAGAAGGCCATATTATTTTCAAGTTTTCGAGAGGACCATTGCATTTGCATATCGCCAAATGGGCCATTTTATTTTCAAGTTTCCAAGAGGGCCATTTTATTTTCAAGTTGTCGAGAGGGTCATTGATTTTGCATCATCGCCAAGAGTGCCATTTTATTTTCAAGTTGCCAAGGGGTCCATTTTATTTTCAAGTTGTCAAGAAGGCCATCGCATTTACATCATCGCCAAGAGAGATATTTTATTTTCAAGTTACCAAGAGGGTCATTTTATTTTCAAGTTGTCGAGAGGGCCACTTTATTTTAAAGTTATCGAGAGGGCATTTTATTTTCAAAGTTATTGAGAGGGTGATGTCGCTCAAGCCACACCTTATTTTTTAGGTAAAGAGGTCTCTATCAAGTAGTTAACCTACTTGAGGTTAGGGTCGATCCCTCAGGGAATACGGTAGACTCAAGAGTTAATTCAATGTAAGTCGGAAATGATTAACCTACTTATCTCCCAGAAGTGAGGAGGGGGGTTTACAAAGTAAAATAACTAAACCAAATGAATATAGGTGATGAGAAATCAGTAGAAGAGCTAACTAGGGTGATGTGTTCCCTATGAATCCCAAACTTGGTATTATTGGATAAATATAACCTTTTTTTGTGTATAGGTATAGGATAATAAGTTAGGTTCACCTAAACCTTTGATCCAGCGAATAGGTAAATTTCATCCTAGAACTTGATTCGTCTCTGTGATGTGATATTACTGACCCTTACTTTTATCCAGTACAACCTCCCCTTGATCTAGTTTTCTTGATTAAACAAGCACTTCACAATCGAATCCTGATAATTATCCCTTTTCCTATTTATTACATCCTTGATCCAGCAAGTAATACTAGGCGAGTTCTAATGTAGGCCTCCATTAAAAAGTAGCTAAAGTGAAAAGGATTAATTAATACAACCTAACACACCTTCCAAGAATTACACAATATCTGAATTTACCTTGTTAGTTTTTCATGATTTCCACAACCCTACTTGTGGATATAGCTATGCATGATCAGCCTAAATGCATAAATTATGAAGTAGAATAACATAATTGAGTGCTTACATTGATGGATTAAGAATATGAAATCCAACTCTTCAATTAGAATTATAAGGTTGAATAAAGAACACATTCTAATGTTTTTCTCTCAAAATATGCTAAATCCTAAGTGTATCCTCTAAGACCTTGTTCAAACTTTGTGACTGCTGAAAAACTTCATGGAAAAAAACCTAAAAACCTATTTATAATGTGTAAAATACAAAACCAAAATGGAATAGAAAAACAGTGACGGCACCATCTACGAACGAGTTCACAACTTGTGCTTCACTCTACGACCCTTACATTGGGGTTTCGTGGATTGTAACTAAAATCTGAAGACTACTTCTATGAGATCTTTCCACAGGTTGTGTAAGATTCTATGACCTGTAAGAGGTTTCGTCTGATGTCTTTTCAGAACTTTTCCACTTTTTGATCCTCAAGGCACAAACATACTCTACGACTCGTAGATCAATTTATGACTCGTCAGCTTCCCTCATAGAGTTTACTTCAGAAATTCACCCTTCACTGGAAATTGACATGAGACCCCTTCAACGACTCGTGAACGTTTCCACGACCTATAAATGATTTTGTGGATCTTCAGATTTTGTTGTTTCAGCCTACTTTGTCCAAAACTTATGCCAACACTGAAATCTTGCAAAACAAACACAAAACACAATTAAACCTACTAACATCGCTTTGAGAATACACAAAATTCCAAGTTTTAAGCATCAAAAGTGTTGAATTTTGGCAGCACATCAATACCCTTAACTTAAAATTGTTGTTTGTCCTCAAGCGAGGACTTAATCTAGATAAGCAGTATAGAGACACATAAACTTCAACTCAATGGCATAAAATTTATCAAAGTTTAACAGAGATACCCACACCTCTTTTCAAATACATACTATATAATTATACAGCAAACCAATGTAAACCAATACATCCAACAGTACAACTATGATAAACTATGTAACCATAAACAAGCAACACTCACTGACTTAGTCAGGCATTAACAATGAAATGCAAGTGCCCTCATAAAAATAAGTCTCATTCATCACTAAGAATAATATTTTCAAATTTAGTACCTGGGATGATACTACAACACTCACTCTCACAAATGACATTCAAATATTATGACCAATACCATTGGATTTCCCCTATACGTATGACTGAAACCTTCAACTAGTTGGACTAGGATCACTTTAGGAATTTCTAGGCTTATAACGTAGGCTCGGGGGGATTTCGTATGATGCTTTAGAGACATAGTGACTAATGACCCTCTTTGACACTTCATTTTTCTACACTTTTGCTCTACCAACCTTTATTTTAATTTTATTCCCTCTTTTTCTCCCATTCCAAATCTTTTACTGTGCTTTAGACTCAAAGTTGCACAGTGCCTTTATTTTTCATGATCTTTTTCTATCTAGCACACTGATTTGGTCCTTCTCTCTCTTTTTTTACACACTTTTAAAACATTTTCTTTCCTTTTTGGTGTCACTAGTTTCCCTCTTATTTTATGATTTTCCTCCCACTAGCCATCCTCAACTTAAGTTTTTGACCTGAATAGGGGTGCACAATATCCATCCTCAGAACAGGGCCACTTTTAGGTAGCCACCCTCAACTTAGGCTTTTGGCCTAAGTCGAGGTGCACAATGTTCAAGGAAAGACCAGGGCCAAGTTTTGGACTTATCATTTATCAAGGCAAAGTTACTTGGGCATTTACAAAGAAAGAGGTCAATTTTAGGCTCAAACATACGGATCAAGGGATATATAGCACATTTGATCGGTTATTTCAGGCTAGGTGGACTTGTTAAGAACAACAGCCTAAGATCCTTCCTAACCCATTAATTTACAATATAAGTCAGAGTAACAGGGCATATTCTAAATTGAAACACAGTACTGAATCATACAACTAAGCTCACTCCCACATAGCACTGCTTAAATGTTAATACAGACTACCAGATCATGCTTTTGATCACAATTTAGCCTAATTTATCAGAATAAGCACTATCAAACAACTAATCATACAAGGTTGCTATAAAAACTAACAAATCACAAAATTTGGTGGGTATCAATTTTCAACAATAGCATAACTATGCCATAGATATAATTATTGTATGCTACTAATACTACCTAAACATCCTAAACATGTTGGTTCAACAAAAAAATAATTATCCACAGGGAAAAAGAACACAGGCAAGAAAATCCTTTGGATCAAAATTGGGATAGTTATAGGCCAAGGCTAATCAGACTTCACTGAGGTCTATAACTACCCACACCCTATCAAAATGTTATTCATTGTACCCAATACGTATAAAATTGCAAAAATAAAGAACTAGGGTCAAATGAACATACCTGGGCGCCTAAGCACCTCACTCGATATGTGATTGTCCATCCTTCACATGCCTAGTGGACTCCTCGCCTGTAGAAGTGTTTCCTAAGGGTCCAACACCCCTCTCTCTCTAAATCTCATGAGCTAGCTGTAACTTCTCATCCTACCCCGATCTCACACAGGCAAGCTCTAGCTTATTCTCCTCTGTCATCCCCATCTCAAAATGTACAGTATCAGCATCATCCGTGTAGGGCATCTTCTCGAGGGAAGGTAGTGGTGGATCCTTTATAGCGAACAAGTCGACCACCATCTCAACTGGCATAACCAGTGAAACATCAACTGGGGCAGCCAATGTTGCACCCATCTGAGCTCGGAGCTTTTGAAGTTTCCAACACCCCTCTCTCTCTAAATCTCATGAGCTAGATCTCGGGGTTGTGTACTCGAGTCCAAAAAGCATTTGATAGATAATCTCCTCGAAGATGTCCACCTGTCTTCCTCTCACCGTAATATCTCTCAGTCTTGGCTAGGCAAGAGGCTTCTTCCCCTTAGGAAGAGTGCTAAGAATAGTGATTGTGTAGGCAGTAAAGAACTCATGTGTCATCACTGGTCAGTACCTCTCAGAGGGCTCTGGCACCCACTGGAGCCTGTAACGTGCAATGGTGTCCTTGAGCTTGGGGATACTATCGAGTCTTGTGGTGATAACTCGTGGCTTCTTGAATATGGGACAAGTAGGTCATCCCCACTCACTTCTCTGAATATCCTCCATAAATATGTCCTACATGCCCTTCATGTACCACCTGCTATCTTGTGCATCTGATGGTGAGGCTGGTATCGGAGAGGTTGAAGAAGAGATGGAGTTTGATCCCTTCTTGGATCCTAAATTGTACCCCCTCTCATAGGAGGTCATTTGAATACAGTTGTTGGCCCGCTCATCTCCCTCGTCAGACTGGAGAGGTCAGAGAACTATGGTATGGGACTGTACCTATATGGTAGCTCGAGTCTATCATCGCTCGACATCCAAATCAGGTTGGACGTCAAGCTCCTTGGTTGAGCCATTCATCTCAGAAGCCTCTGAATTTATAGATTCATCCTGCAAGCGGTCCCTCATGGCGTTAATCTCACCCCTTCTATGTGGGGGAGCTATAGTACCTGCAAAGCACACAGTCAACACACCTATTAGTCCAATGCATTGAAAATTGAAAAAAATCAGAATAGCACTGGGCAAATAAGGGTCTATGAGTGCCTTTTTACGAGTCATAGAGTTATTTACGAACCGTAAAGGGCTCTCGTGGATTTATTGTTCAAAAATCTGAGTTACTGGAATTACATCTATGAGTGGTAGACTGAATTATAGATGGGATTCCAGGTTAGGTTTCAAACAGGCAGAACTCTACGAGACCTATCTACAAGTCGTGGAACAAACTATGACTCATAGAAGGTCTCATCTGATGACATCCCAAAAACATTTGGTTTATGAAATTCACTACGAGGGACAACTATGGCTCATGGATTAATCCACGATCCATAGAAAGCCCTTGTGGGATGAACTTCCAGATTCCAAAATTTCTAAGTTATCATATGAGTTCCAAATGACCAATTCACACTAATTAAAATAACATCGAAGGAACAAGCACACATACCCCACATGATTTAGCATACAATACCAATCCCCCATATGCTTGTTATTCAAAACAGCCCCATCGATAGAGATGTAGTATGCAATCCTAACGATCCGACCCTAGTTTAAAAATTTTAGCAATCACCAAATATTTTAAGCAACCATATGACATGTTTTTAATCAATTCTATTCATTTTGATAGCATACACATCATTCAAACATAAAATTGGCTACCCAAATATTTTTTGATCACCTATTTCAATTTTAACCTAGGCAATCAAATCAAATTCATGATTGACCACCAAAGTTAGAACTAAACTAATCGAAGCACATGGTATAAACTTCCTACCCCAAATAAACAATCAACCAAGATTCACATGTCACCCAATAATTTTGAGCTTTAGGGGCCAAAAGCTTACTGAATTTGATGTAGACTTGGTTGAAATTGAAAAGAGGAGCAAAAAGAAGGCCGAAAAACCATAGGTCGTAGGTCACCAAAAAAGTAGCTAGAAAATGGTGGGGTTGCTAGAGTTGGGGGTTGGACCAACGTGGGGAAGTAAGGGTTAGGGTTTATGGTGAAACTTAAGATTTGAAAATAGGGTCAAATTAATTTTGACCCCATATATAAGCTTACGGGGTCGGGTTTAAAAAGTGATTACGCCTGGCCTTATGAAACCCCAATTACGGGTCGTGAAATGTTCTATGGCTCATGGATTGTGGTCTTGTATGAGCCTGTGACCTTCATTTTACACCTATAATCTACGATCCCTTGTACGAGTCATATAATGAAACACAACTCATAACAAGGTTTCATAGAATATCTTTGACACTTAGTCAGAGACTAGAAAACTTACCTCGGGTCCACGAGCCCTATTCACGACCCATATTTTAATCTACAGATCATAATGTTGGCTCGTATATTGGAGTGCATAATATTTTGCTTACAAAAAAGTTCTACGAGCTGGTATATGAGTCATACAATGAAGTATGACCCGCATAATCAGTCATAGAATCTCCCTCTTCAGCCTAAAATGGTTGGTTTGGTCATACACCTGCAAAACCTGTATAAACACACTGTTATCCTATATGTAACCAGTCCAAAGTCCATATATTACAACTAAATTACTGAGAAATAAAATCAACCTAACCATCTAAGACTTAAAAATCTAATAAAACTACCCTATTACATCAAATAACTTGGGTTGCCTCCCAAGAAGCACCTGATTTATTATCGTGGCACAATGTGGATGTTTTGATTACTCAGACTTTATCAATTGCCAACACTTCCATCTTTAGTTCGTCTAGCCTCTTCATTGACTGATAGACGTTGAAGACAACTTCTTCGTCATTCAATCTGAACTTGAGTAGGTCAGATTCCATGGCCACCAGGGCTCTCCCAGTGTCTAGGAAAGGTCTTCCCAAGATTATTGAGACTTCAAAGTCAACCTCGGAGTCTAGGATCACAAAGTTTACGGGGAATATGAATTTTTCCACTTTGACAAAGACATTCTACAGTATCCCCGCAGCTTCTTCACCATGCGTTCAACCATCAATAGTCTCATACTAGTTGGGGTAGGGGCTGCAAAACTAAGTTTCTAGAAGATCACAAGGGGCATCAAATTTATGTTGGCACTAAGGTCACACAATGCCCTTGCGAACTCCGCATCACCTATGGTACAGGGAATGGTAAATGTTCTTGGGTTTTCTCGTTTCTGCACCAAGGATCTAGGTGAAATTGCACCGTAGTGTTGAGAGCTCCAATCTCATAATACACTTTTTTGTAACCAGATCCTTCATAAACTTTGCGTACCCAGGCATCATCTTCAATATCTCAATCAATAGGATGTTTATAGAGAGTTGCTTCAACATGGAGAGAAAGTGATTGAACTTACCTTCCTCCTCCTTTTTCTTTAGTCTTTGAAAGAAGGGAGAAGGAGGACGAGCAATGGGTCTCAACTATTTTGGCCCTGCATCACTTTTCTAATTCTCAACACGATCATCTCCGGTCTCTGTCTACCTATTCACAACACTCTCATCATGAACATCTCCATCATCTAATGGCATTGCGGGATCAATGGTCTACTTCCCGCTGCAAGTTATGATTATCATACACTGCCTCTCATTTTTGATATTTTGCATCATGTTACTGGGAAGCGTACCTTTCTAGTGTTGGTTAACTAGGTCGATATATAGCCGAACTATTGCTCTAACTTCTTAACTGCCACAATATGAGACTCGATCTTCTGATTAATGTTAAAGATGTCAGACTTCATCCCCTTCAATATCTCATCCTGTGCATTAGATTTCTTTAGCAACGGGTCAAATATCTCCTCAACGGGAGAGGAACCAACCCCAGTATCTCGATTGTGTGGTGGAATATACGGACCACTTCTGAAGCCATCTATGTGACCCCATTCAACATCTTTGTCTGGTATGTTGTTCCTATCATAATAGCCTCCTCTGTTATTATCTCTGAAGGCACTATCTCTCCTAAAATTCCCACCTTAGTTCCCTTGACCTTGGTGCCAATAGTCTGATTGGACCCATGGGCATTGGTCTGGAACCCGTCATCTAATCATCCACAAAACATGTGTCCTCCTCATAATAAGGCTCCTTGTACATGGGCATACGTGGAGGTTGATGAGCTATAGCAGTTACTCGTTCCACGTTCCACTTCATCAATAGCTCTACATAAGAATACCTTAGACACTTAGTCAGAGACTGGAAAACTTACCTGGGACCCATGAGCCCTTTTCACGACCTATATTTTAATCTACGAATCGTAAAGTTATCTTATGGACTGGAGTGCACAATATTTTGCTTACTAGAAAGTTCTACGAGCTGGTATATGAGTCGTACAATGAAGTACGACCTGTATAATCAGTCATAGAATTTCCTTTTTAGCCCAAAATGGATGGTTTGGTCTTACACCTGTAGAACCTACATAAACACACTATTACACTATATGTCACCAGTCCAAAGTCCACATATTACAACCAAATTACAAAAAATATCTACCTAACAATCTAAGAACTATAAATCAAATAAGATTACCCTGTTACATCAAATAACTTGGGTTGCCTTCACAGAAGCGCCTGATTTATTGTCGTGGCATGACATGGATGTTTTGATTACTCAGACTTCATCAATCGTCCACACATCCATCTTTAGCGCGTCTGGCATCTTCATTGACTAACAGATATTGAAGACAACTTCATCGTTATTCAATTTGAACTTGAGTAGATCAGATTCCATGTTCACTAGGGCTCTCCTAGTGGCTTGGAAAGGCCTTCCCTAGATGATTGGGACTTCGAAGTCGCCCTCGCAGTCTAGGATCATAAAGTTTACAGGGAATATGAATTTGTCTACTTTGACAAGGACATTATATAGTATCCCCACAAGCTTATTCACCGTGCGGTCAGCCATCAACAGTATCATGCTCATCGAGGTAGAGGCTGTCAGACCATGTTTTTTAAAGATCACAAGGTGTATCAAATTTATGCTGACACTGAGATCACACAATGCCCTTGCAAACTCCACATCACCTATGGTGCAGGGAATGGTGAATGCTCCTGGGTCTTCTCAATTTTGCACCAAGGACCTAGTTGAAATAGTACTTCAGTGTTGGAGCTCTTGTGAGACCTCCTGGATGATAGTACACTTATTTGTAGCTAGATCTTTCATAAACTTTGCATACCCAGGCATCTTCTCCAATGCCTCAATCAACAGGATCTTTATAGAAAGTTGCTTCAACATGGAGAGAAAGTGTTTGAACTTACCTTCCTCCTCCCTTTTCTTCAGTCTTTAAGGGAAGGGAGGAGGAGAACGAGGAATGGGTCTCAACAATTTTGGGACTGCGTTACTTTCCTCATTCTCAACATGATCATCTCCAGTCTCTGTCTGCCTGTTCATAACACTCTCATCATGAGCATCTCCATCATCTACTAACATTGCGAGATCAATGGTCTATTTCCTACTGCAAGTTATGATTTCCATACACTGCCTCTCATTTTTAGGATTTTGCACCATGTTACTTGGCATCGTACCTTTTTGTCGTTAGTTCAATTGGGTCGATATCTTGATGAACTGTTGCTCAGATTGTTTAATTCTCACAGAGTGAAACTCAATCTTCTGATTAAGGCTAGATATGTCAAACTTCATCCCCTTCAGTGCCTTATCTTATGCATCAACTTTCTTCAGTAATAGGTCAAACATCTCCTAAATGCGAAAGGAACCTTCCCAAGAATCTCAATTGTGCGGTGGAATGTACGGACTAATTTTGAACCCATCTCTGTGACCCTATTCAAAATCTCTGTCTGGTCCCCTATTCCTGTCATAATAGTCTCCTCTATTTTTATCTCTGAAGGCACTATCTCTCTCAAAGTTTTGGCCTTGTTCCCTTGACCTTGGCGCCAATAGTCTTGATTAGACCCTTGTACATTGGTTAGGAAACCCACCATGTGATCAGCTATAAAACACATGTCCTCCTCATAATAAGGCTCCTCATACATGGACACACATGGAGGTTGATGAGCTATAATATTTATTCATTTTGTGTTCTGCTTCATCAATAATTATACATTAGTATTTATCCGCACAAGTTCCTGCATCACTTCCTCACTAGTTTGTGTTTGTGCTAGACTAGTACTAACCGAGAATAAACTCCTCGTAGTAGACTTTTCCCTCGTACCCCATGTACAATTGGTCTTGACCACCCTCTCAAGTCTTTGAGAAACCTCTTAGAATGGGTGATCTATAAATGAGCCTCCCATAATTGTATCAGCAACTGCTTGTCCATTTTTATTAAGGGCTTTATAGAAGATCTCAACTAGGGCTTTGTCAACAATCTTGCGGTCAGGGACATGTATCAAACACTTAGTGAAGCTCTCCCATGTAGCACCGATCAAATCACCGGGTATCTTCTCGAAGTTTTTAGTCTTAGACTTCAACTTTAGCTTCTTCGAGATGGGAAAGGACCTTTCCAAAAAGGCTGTCTACAATTCTGCCCAACTGGTGATCGACCTTTGTGGAGTTTAGGTAACCATAATGTTGCATTAACTCTAAGAAAAAGTGGGAAAACATGGAGCCCAACAGCATCGATAAATAAATTTTGGTTCCCCATCATGATCCAGAAAAACACAATGTTATATAGATGGTTATATGGATCCTTTGATAGTAGGCCCGCAGACAACTCGCGATTCTAAAATATTTGGAGCAATCTACTTGAAACGACAAATTTTGTGTCATCCTATAGTGAGGGTAACATAATAGCTCCCTTAACATCCATCGCCATAGGGTCAAGCCAATATTGGTTCCATTGATTAGCCGCGGCTTGCAGACCCTATGGTGGTAGAGGTGGATCGTTAGCTCTATTGTTGGGTTAAGTGTTGCATTCCCGCATCACCCGCAACATTGTTCACATTATCCTGGGTTATTCTCCTTAGTGTTCTTTGGATCTCTGGATAAAATAGAGTCAAGGGATTGCCTCGGCTCTAAGCGTTGTGCATACACTACACCTGCACACAAAAGAACAAGCAACAAAATGTAAAATTAGGGAAATAAGGATTAATCCTCCAAAATTACTTGAATTTACCAAGTCTAACCATATTCCCTGGCAACGATGCCAAAATACTTGATGTCGCTTAAGCCACGCCTTTTGTTTTAGTAAGGAGGTCACTGTCAAGTAATCAACCTAACCGAGGTTAGGGTTGATCCCTCAGGGAATATGGTAGAATCAAGAGTTAATTCAATGTATTTCAGGAATGATTAACCTACTTATCTCCCAGAAAGGGTGGGTTTGCAAAGTAAAACAACTAAACTAAATCAATACAGGTGATGAAAATCAGTAGAAGAGCTAACAAGGGTGATGTGTTCCTCATGAATCCCTAACTTGATATTATCGGATAAATGTAACTTTTTCCAGTGTGTAGGTGTAGGACAGTAAGTTAGGTTCACCTACACCTTTGATCCAGCGAATAGGTAAATTACATCCCGAAACTTGATCCATCTCCGTGATGTGACATTACTAACCTATAATTTCATCCCCTACAACTTTCTCTTGATTTGATTTGGTTGATTAGATGAGAACATCTCAATCAAATCCTGTTAATTACCCTTTTCCTATTCATTACTTTCTTGATTCAGCAATTAATACTACGGGAGTTATAATGTAGGCCTCCGTTAAAAAGTACTTAAAGTGAAGATGATTAATTAATACAACCTAACACGCCTTCTAAGAATTACACAATATCTAATTTAACCATGTTAGTTCTTCATGGTTCCCACAACCCTAGTTGTGGATTTAGCTATGCATGATTAGTCTAAAGGAAGATATTATGAAGTAAAATAACATAATTGAGCACTAACACAGATGGATTAAGAATAGGACATTCAACTCTTCAATTAGAATCACAACGTTGAATAAAGAACATACTCTAATATTTTTCCTCTCAAAATATGTTAAATCCTAAGTGTATCCTCTAAAATCTTGTTCAAACTTTGTGACTACTGAAAAACTTAATGAAAAATAATCTAAAAACCTATTTATAACGTGTAAAATACAAAACCAAAACAGAATAGGAAAATAGTGTCGGCAACATCTACGAACGGATTCACGACTCGTGCTTCACTCCATGGCCCATACATCAAGGTTTCATGGATTATAACTGAAATTTAGAGACTACTTCTATGAGACCTTTCCACGGTCCTTGTAAGATTCTACGGCTCGTAAGAGGTTTTGTCTGATGACTTTTCAAAAATTTCCACTTTCTGATCCTCAGGGCACAAACTCACTAGAAATTGACACGAGACCCCTTCTACGACTCGTGAACCTTTCCACGACCCGTAATGGGTTCTGTGGATCCTCAGATTCTACTTCTTCAGCCCACTTTGTCAAAAAATCATGCCAATACTGAAATCCTACAAAACAAATACAAAACACAGTCAAACTTACTAACATTGCTTTGAGAACATACAAAATTCAAAGTTTTAAGCATCAAAAGTGTTGCATTTCGGCAGCACATCAGAGGGCCATTGCATTTGCATCATCGCCAAGAGGACAATATTATTTTCATGTTGTTAAGAGGGCCATTTTATTTTCAAGTTGTCGAGAGGTCCATTTTATTTTCAAATAGATGAGAGGGCCAGTGCATTATTATCATCGCCAAGAGGGCCATTTTATTTTCAAGTTGCAAGAGGGTCATTTCTTATTCAAATGTTGAGAGGACCATTTTATTTTAAAGTTGCCGCGAGGGCCATTGTATCCGCATCATCTCCAAGAGAGCCATTGTATTTTCATTGCCAAGAGGGCCATTATATGATTTTTGTCGAGAAGGCCATCAAATTCATCATATTTTCAAGAAAGACATCATCATTCATCGTAGGAGCGACATCATCTTCATTTACACAAAAGACATCATCTTCATTACCTAAAGGGACACTTATGTCATGAATATAATTTTACCAATGGAAGGGCATCATCATGTTGCATCATATCGATTCATTATTTGTCATGTCAAAGAGAAAAATATGCATCGAATATGGTAAAAGATATTATCCCTATATTTAACTTATAGTTTCTACTAACAAATTTTGTCTTAGTTTTATCAAGAGCATCCAAAAGGATGAATTCTCAAATAATTAGCAGTGAATAGATACATAGTTTGAAGAGGAATGTCAAATTCTTTGGACGTGAGCTGAGAAATGACTCTCACCACAATCCAACTACACTCCTGTCAGAAGATGTGTGGGCATTTTTTTGAGTTAGTCAGCTTCAGTTTCGCATCTGGGTGATCTCAACTCTCACCGGAAGCAATCTTTCCAATCTGAGTGATAATGTATTAAGAGCTTTGAAAATTATGTTCGTGTAAATTCTTAATTATGGGTATGAAGTGTGCCACATTTAAAGTTAAGAGATTCCAAGCCTCTTTTTCATAACTCAATTCATTTTTCACTCCTCTCAAATCAAAGGTTATCTCAGCATAAAAGATTTTCCTTTCAACCGATAGAGTCAAACTACAAACAGCATGATTCCTAAGTCTGAGGATATGTAGGCGGACTCAATTTTGAAAACTCGACTTTATTCTAACAATTGCTCTTAAATATCATTTTCAACCATTCCAATTTCCCCATAATTTGATATTGGGATACCTTTTGAATTCTTTCAAAAATTGTGCATAAAATCAAGCGTCTTGAACTACAAGTGGCTTAAATTATCATGTAATCTGAGATATGTAGGAAACTCAAAACCAGGGTCCAGCCATAATTTCCCAAAGTTCATACCAAGTCTTTCAGAAGATAAAGATATGGTCGGCTAAAATTGGATTTGTCAAGTTTCTTTGTCCACTATCTCTTTCATCGATCATATCCAAAGAAAGGGGCAATTGTTGACATCTAATTTTTATCCTCCAAAATATAATTTAATTATTGCGCTTTTTAATCTTTAACAATTTAGAATAATTATCTTTCGAAAATGCAAAAAATATTTTTCAAATGATTTTCTAGATTTAAATCTTTTAATTTTAATAATGTTTGTATATTATGTGTTATACATTTATTTCAAGTGTTACGTATTTTATTATTACATTTTCATAATTTTTTCAAGAATTTCTCTAATAGATTTTATTTTTAATCACTTTCATTTAATTATTTTAGGAGTAATTTCTTCGTAATTAAATTAATTATTTCATGTTGTTAATATTAAAGAGATCTTTAATTAATGTATATTAATTCATCTCGTAGTCAAACTAATCGAATCATTTGATTTGATTATGTTTTTAATTGATCGTAATTGCAATTGGAATGACTAATTTTTCAAAAAAATCTTCTACCCCTTTACCGCACTTTTCAGCCCTTTTTCACTTTAAATTGATCCATTATTAGACCATTTTCTTGGTCCAATTTACCCAGACCCGACCTAACCAATATTTTCAGCACTTACATCTAATACAAACAATACATATCCCTATATATACACTACACCACAACTACACGCGCCCCTAAATTCTTTTTTCTTTCCCTTGCTTTTCTCCCTCATGAGAAGCATCCTCATCACCCTCATCCACTTTGCAACAAAGAAATACAGCACCAAAACAACCTCAAATGTTCCTCAATAATCCCTAACAAACACCCGACAACCCCCAACGAATTTTCCTCCAACGTGTCCCCAAATCTGTCGCCCATATCCCCTTCATATATTTCAAGTATTTTTTACTTTTCCATGTGGCATGATCACACTATTAATTCATCCTCACACCCAAATCGTATGGGTGACATTGAGAGTCCATCGAGAAGATTTTTCCTTGATACCAAAGGAATTTCAAATTCAAATGGGAAGATTCTGAACCCTTATCAAAAAATTCCTGATTTTTCTACCCAAATTTTTTATTCTGACCTCAAGTTTTTCCCTCAGTATTTTCCTAAAGATTCACCCATATAATCCCCTTTTCCTCCATTGTTTTGGAGATTAGTCGTCCTTACTCTTTAAACACTGAAATTCCTACTCAAAAATCAAGAAAAACTTTTCAAAAAAAACTCAATCAACTTTGAAGGTTCCTAAGACCGAATTTTTGATTTCAAAGATGGAGAGACCATCGATTAGTTTCCAATTGGAGGTATGAGTTCTCATCTAGGCACATCTCGTCCCAAAATGCTCCTCCAAGAAAGGTAATACTCTGAGACGTCTTTTTCTTCATTCTGTTCGAGTATGATTGTTGGATTGCGAAAGGAATTATCATGTTACAATAACATCTTTTTATATAGGTTTGTTTTGCTTGGAATTGCTATCTCATGACTAGTTAATATTGTGATATTTCTTGTTATTGATCGTTAAGATGATTTCCGAAGTCGTAGAGTCATATTTTAAGCCATAAGAGTTTTGATTCAATATTGATTTTATATTTTTTGATAAATGTCACGACCCGAGAGTAGGGCCTAGAGGTGACATGGCAAAGGAGGATTTGAGAGTCCTCGATCAAGCCATCATAGCATCATCACACACATTATCGGTTCGTAAGCGCGTACAATAAATAAATAGCACATAAGTCTAGGGGATTCCGGGGCTTTGGACTCAAGCTATGGGGATGTTATCAAGAATAGGATAAGCATAAATCACATAGCACAAAGCAATTACGTTCTAAGGGGCGGGTAAGTATGACTCAAGTTATGGGGTCAAGCAGGGATTAAGGACTTTCTACATAAGCTCATTCCCAAGCCAAACATGTCATAATAGCATAAGTGGAAATGGAAGCATAACATAAGATACCATCACTTAACATTAGTAGCCAAATCATTACAAGTATCACATAGCATAACGTTCAATAGAGTTGATATGTCCAACAATGCCTCTACATAACATAAGACGGGGCCTCGACATAATCCGAGCTCACCCTTGAGTCATAAGGTAAAGAAACATAAGTAAAGACATAGGTAGATGAAATGGGATGTTGCCCTTGGAACATAAGGCTCACCACAAGAAACACTTTGAATCTACACTAAGCTTCCAACGGTGGAAGGAAATCATCGTCGGTCCCTACATGGTTGGAACATGTAGACAAAGAGTATGGGTTAGCACAAAATAAAGTACTAAGTATGCGGGCATGCAATGCATATGAAATGAGCCTACGACCAAATAGATGACAAGGGCACGTATATAGAAGAAGGCTATAATAAAGGATAGTATACCAATATGCCATGAAATCCATGATGCATGAAATGCCATAATACTTATAGTATAGGGGATGTGACCATAACCGACATCCAAACTCATGTAAGCTACAACATGAACTTGTCCGATGAGGCCTCCCATCGGATCGGAGAAGATTACTTGCAAAAGGTAATCTACACCACACCTTACGACCCGGTCATTTTGGTGTGATAGTCACCTTCCTTATGACCCGGTCATTTTAGAAGGGTTTACATAACATATCATATCATAGAATAGCATACCTTACGGGCCTCCCATTTCGATAGCATGACCTATGTTGGCACATAATTTCGGGAATGTAGTGGGACTCTTAGGGATAGCCCACTTACTACTCCAATACTTCTCAGTACTAAGCCATCCCCATATAAGAATATGTATACATATACATGCTTTTAAAATGGAACAGAAACACTTGACATCATAATCATGCATACCTAGGCTTGAAGGCCAAATCCCTGGCTTTACTTTCATGCATACTTGATAAAAGGTCAAACATATTTCATATCATGCTTCATTGGGCTCAAAGGCCAAATACACTTTCATATCAAACTTCATGCATAAGAGTAGCTCCATACTTGTCAAATCATATTGGTGTTAACACCCATAGTTTCTCAAAGAGCCCAAATTATAGATATTATGTGATCACATTCTTGTTATAACCCATACTTGTTTAAATCATAGTCATAAATATATTTGGGACTTAGCCCACATGAAATCCTTCATGAAAATCTATGTTCATGCATGCAATGCCATGATTGATGATGAAAGTAACATGGGTGATTGAAATTCATAAATTAAATCCAATTTAAGAAGATTCCACATGAAATTCAAAGATAAATCAACAATTAAAATTCAATCATCATTACCCATGCATAATCTTAAAGCTTAAAGAGACATGCATAATTTTACCATCTTCAAATCAAAGAAATTCCTTAATTAGAGGCTTAATTCATCTCGAAACAATTAAATAAGAACAGCCCACACTTCAATTTCACTAAATAATCCTTCATTTTAAAACCCAATTTAAGGAAAATTTTAATACATCAAAAATTTAAGAAAAGATTTTGGGTCTTCATGGTGGAAAGAGAAACCATGAATCAAACTCGCATACCTTGAATTAACAAGAAGGTTGAGAAGTTTCTGATGAAGAATTGAATTTCCCCCAACTTCAAGCTTGGTCTTCAATGGTGGATGAGAGAAAATTGAGAGAATTGGAAGATGAATTTGAAGGCTTGAATGAATAAAAGGGGATTAGGGTTTAATTTAGGGGTTTTAGGAGACTTTAGAAAGGCTAAAATGGCCCTAGGAATAATTAAAATTACCAATTAACCATTAATGAAATGGAGCAATTAACTAAAATAATCATTGATGGAAGCACCCACACGGTCTCATGTCTTGGCTTGAAATCTGGGACAACTTTTTGGATCACTTCACGATAGGACTCACAGTCCGTGAAGCTGCACACGGACCGTACACTGGTCCATGGAGCATCACTTAGCAAGGAGTCCTGACCTTGGGGTCTCATGAGTTTCTGGACCATTCCACGGAGGCCTTCACGGACCGTGAGGTATCACACAGACCATGAAGTGGTCCGTGGAGCCTTACTTGGTTCTGGCCTTGGTCCATCACCTAGCCTCCACTTTCTGGATCAATCCACAGACGCCCCTCACAGGTCGTGAGCCTCCACACAGCTCGTAGCCTCTCCCATGTGGCCCTCCCTTAGTCTCAGACTGCTCCTCTTTTCCAGAACAATTCCATACACGGGCAGTCTCACTGTAATGGCCATAACTTCTACATCCGAACTCCAAATTGAGTGAAACCAGTCGCGTTGCAAAGATAACTCAAAGCGCTTCATTTTGATAGGTCATAGTCCACACAGTTCCTCTTGTACCAAGAGATATATCCATTCAAAGTCAGTCCTCGTATATGGTTTAATATAAAACTCTTCCAACATGATTCCTTGAATGTGGCCACTTAAATAGAGCTCATGATCATCACTACACAGCCATAACAAGTTCAAAACGGACCTTGACCCACTAATATGAAGTTCAAAAAATTTTGGGCCGTTACATCATCTCTCCCTTGGGAACATTCGTCCTCGAATGAGCTAGACCACAACTGAAGGAAGTCAAACAAGCAAGAAACATTTTCATCATAACTTGTAATGGATCATGCATCATTTTCAAGCCATTTAGAACTTCATGTCAAAACATCATTCAAATCATTTTCGTGCTCATGTATGCCTGCACTGACATGAAACTCAAGAATTTAAAGAATTAGGACCATTAGAAAGGATAGAACCTAGTACCTTAGGCTTGAGTAGATTAGAAAAGATAGGGGTATCGCTCCATCATGTCCGCCTCCGCTTCCCATGTAGCGCTCTCCACTTGTTGGTTCCTCCAAAGCACCTTAACCGAAGCCACCACCTTGTTGTGAATCCGCTTCACTTGCCTATACAAAATTTCAACTATTATCTCTTCATAAGTCAAATTCTCTTCAACCGTCACACCCTATAAAGGTGCAATTATCGTAGGGTCACCAACCATTTTCCTCAACATCAAAACATGGAACACTGGATGAATAGAGCTCATCTTCGGAGGCAAATCCAACCTATAAGCCACATTGCCAACCCACTCAACAACTTCATATGGTCCGACGTACTGAGGGCTCAACTAGCCCTTTTTACCAAATTGCATGATGCCTTTCTTAGGAGATACCTTCACATAGACCCAATCACCTACATGGAATTCGAGATCCCTCTTCCTAACATCTTAATAGGACTTTTGATGACTTTGAGCAATCCTCAATCTCTCCCTAATCAACATCACCTTTTACATGTCCTCAACCACCAAATCTGGGGCTAACAACGCCGCCTCACCTATCTCAAACCAACCCACCAGGGATCTACACCTTCTACCATGCAAAGCTTCGAACGGGGCCATACCAATGCTAGCATGGAAACTATTATTATAGGAAAACTCAACAAGCAGTAGATGATCATCCTAATTCCCTTTGAACTCCAACACACAAGACCTTAACATATCCTCCAAGGTTTGAACTGTCCTCTCGGCTTTCCCATCGGTTTGGGGATGGAAAGTTGTGCTCAATTTGACCTTAGTACCAAGTTTCTTTTGAAACAACCTCTAAAAATGAGAAGTAAATTAAGTACCATGATAAAATATAATAGACTTTGATACACCATGCAACCTCACCATTTCTCAAATGTATAATTTAGCATACTCCTCGGCACTATAAGTAGCCTTGACCGGTAAAACGTGAGCCAACTTAGTCATTCGATCAAAAACAACCCATATTAAGTCAAATTGTTTATGAGTATGAGGCAACCCAACTATGAAGTCCATATTCACATCTTCCCACTTCCAAGTAGGAATCTCGATATCTTGGGCCAAGCCACCGGGCCTTTGATGTTCAACTTTCACTTATTGGCAATTTGGACATTCTAACATAAACTTGGCTATGTCCTTCTTCATGCCATGCCACCAATACAACTTTCTCAAGTCTCGATACATCTTAGTGGACCCCGGATAAATAGAATATTTGGAATTATAAGCTTCACTCATGATAGTCTCCTTTAGGCCATCAATATCTGGAACACACAATCGATTTTGCTACCGTAGCACACCATCTTCCCCTTGGGAGAAAACCTCCACCTTTCCTTTGGCAACCAATTTCTTTAGCTCCACTAAGGAAGGATCTAAGTCTTGCTTTGCCTTAACATCCATCACCACCAAAGACTCGGATCTGCCTTGAACAAAGATACCACTATTTTCTAAGTCGGCTAACCTAACACCCAATCTAGCCAGTCGATGCACATCCTTCGCTATCTCCTTCTTCTCTTCATCCACATGCGACACGCTCCCCATAGATAACCTACTAAGGGCATCCGCCACAACATTTTCCTTTCCAGGATGATAAAGGACACTCATGTCATAATTCTTGAGAAGTTCCAACCATCTCCTTTGTCTTAAGTTAAGATCCCTTTGGGTGAACACATATTGCAAACTCTTGTGGTCAGTGAAAACATCCACATGAACCCCATATATATAATGTCTCCAAATCTTTAGAGCAAACACCACCGCCGCCAATTCAAGATCATGGGTCGGATAATTTTTCTCATGCACCTTTAATGGCCTTGACGCATAAGCTATCACCTTGACATGTTGCATAAATACACACCCCAACCTAATTCGTAAAGCATCACAATACACCATGAACCCATCTAACCCATTGAGCAAGGTCAAAATAGGAGTCGATGTGAGTCGATCTTTCAAAGTCTGAAAACTCCTTTAACACTCACTTGACCATACAACCTTTGCCTTCTTATAGGTCAATTTGGTCAATGGAGATGCAATGGAAGAAAATCCTTCAACAAACCTCTGATAATAACCGGCCAATCCAAGGAAACTTTGAATATTTGATGGAGTCAACGGTCTAGGCCAATCTTTCACCATTTTAGTTTTCTTAGGATCAACCTTAATACCATCACGAGACACCACGTGACCAAGAAATGCAAATTCTCCCAACCAAAATTCAAACTTGCTAAATTTGGCAAACAATTGCTTCTCCCTCAAGGTTTGAAGCACCAACCTCAAGTGATCCATATGCTATTGCTCACTCTGTGAGTAAATTAGGATATCATCGATGAAGACCACCACAAAATTATCAAGGAACGGTTTGAACACCCAATTCATGGGATCCATAAATATCGCCAGAGTATTGTTCAACCCAAATGACATCACCACAAACTCAAAGTGCCCAAAACAAGTCTGAAAGGTCATCTTAGGGATGTCACATTCCCTCACCTTTAATTGATGGTAACCCAATCTAAGATCTATTTTTGAAAAAAGAGTAGCCCCTTGGAGTTGATCAAACAAGTCATCAATTATGGGCAATGGGTACCTATTCTTAACAGTTACCCTATTTAATTCCCAGTAATAAATACACATTCAGAGAGAACCATCCTTCTTCCTTACAAACAACACAGTCTAATGTAACCTTTCTCCAACAAGTCCTTCAACTCCTTTAATTTGGTCGGAGCCATACGATAAGAAAGAATGGAAATAGGTTGAGTATCCGAAAAGAGATCTATGCCAAAATCCACTTCCCTATCAGGAGGTATGCCGGGTAAGTATTTGGGAAACACATCAAGAAACTCATTAACCACCGGAACAGATTCAAGAGTAGGAGACTCACTCTCCACGTATCTAACACTAACAATATGGTAGATAGACCCCTTACAAATCATTCTCTGGCCTTGAGGTAGGAAATAAACTGACCTCTAACCGCGGAATCACTACCCTTCCATTCCAACACTGGTTCATTAGGAACTTGAAATTTAACTTGCCTAGTCCTACAATCAACCGAGGCATACGAGGCATGCAACCAATCTATCCCAAGAATAATATCAAAGTCATACATCTCAAGTTCTACAAGATCACTCGGGAACACTTTATGCAAAATAAAAATAGGACAACCTCGATATACTTTCCAGGCAATAATAGACTCACCCACGGGGTTTTACACTGAATAAGGTTCCCTCAGAGTTTCAAGAAGCAAACCAAATTTAACAGCCAACAGAAGAGTCACGAAAGATAAATTTGCACCAGGATCAAGTAAAGCATAAGCATCAAAATCAAAGACTTTTAACATACCAGTCATGACGTCCGGAGCCTCATCCACCTCTTGCCGGACATGGAGAGCATAAAACCTATTGTTTCTGGGAGAACCATCAACTTGTGCCTTCAGTTGTCCCTGTCCCACCGAAGCCACTTGATCCTTCTTGATATTCTTTGGATAGTCAAAGATTTTATGGTTCATATTTCCGTACCCATAGCAAGCACCTGAAGCCCTCCTACAATCACCCACATGGTTCTTCCCATACTAGTCACAAGGGGTAATTTATGGACCACCCCCCATCTGTATCTTAGAAGGAGGCACCCTTGGGTTAGCAAACCTTGCATTTGAACATTGGCCTTGTTGGAAACGGCTAAATTCTCCACCACCCTTAGAATTGGAGAACCCACCATCATACCGGGATCTCTTAGAGTCATTCACCCTTCGCTCCTTGAGCTTTTCACCCTTAATTTGTTCAGTATAGGTCATGAGCTAAGAAATATTCATGTCCCTAATGAGCAAAGCAGTGCAACATTCTTTTACCACCAAGTCAGAAATACCCGAAATGAACTTGTGTATTCTTGCACGGGGATCAGCTACTAGCATAGGAGCATACTTTGAAAGCTTAGTGAACTTGAGAGAATAGTCCCTCATGGTCATGCTACCATAAGTGAGGTTAATAAATTTGGTCATCTTCGCTTCCCAAAATTCAAAAGGGAAGAAACGGTCCAGAAACTCCATCTTGAACTCTTCCCAACCAACCTTAACATCCTCAGTCCTTTCCATTAACCACTGGTTATACCACGCTTGAACCACATCCTTTAGTTGATACGCAGCTAACTCAGCCCTCTTCTCAGAACTGACACCCATAACAGTCAACACCTTTGTGAGTTCATTAATGAACTCCTAGGCATCCTCATCAACCTTTGAACCAAGGAATTTCAGAGGGTTCATCCAGGTGAAGTCCCTCACCCTCGAGGCTGGAGTACTATAATTCAATGGATTAGTTGGCCGGGCTTGGTTAGCCACCACCTGAGCCAACATAAATACTATATTACTAAATTTAGCATGAGTCCTTGTTTCCTCCATAAGCTCACGAGGGGCTTGTTCCTCAGGGATAGGAGCCTGTCTGGGAAGGGGAGCTCTTCTGGGAGGCATCTTTTGAAAGAGCAACAAGAACACCCTATTTCAGGAAATCTTTCGTAACAGGTCAAAGCATGACATAAGGGGATAATGAAGTGAGAAAATTCCTAAAACAATGTCCTAGCCTCTCGCTCATAGGCCTGACGTGCATCACACCCATGAATAGGACTCTAAGTGACACGGCATGTTGGACTCTGAGGATCATTTACAAACTTAGGGTTCGGATACCATATTTGTCACATAATGATATTAGAGCCTAGAGGCGACATGGTGAAGGAGGACCCAAGAGTCCTCGATCAATCCATCATAGCATCATCACACACATCATTGGTTCTAAAGCGCGTATAATAAATAAATAGCACATAAGTCTAGGGGATTCCAGGGCTTTAGACTCAAGCTATGGGGATGTTGTCGGGAATGGGATAAGCATGAATCACATAGAATATAGCAATTATGTTATAAGGTACGGGTAAGTATGACTCAAGCTATGGGGACAAGCAGGGGTTAGGGACTTTCCACATAAGCACATTCCTAAGCTAAACATGTCATAATAGCATAAGCGGAAATGGAAGCATAACATAAGATACCATCACTTAACATAGGTAGCAAAATAATTACAAGTATCACATAGCATAACGTTCAATAGAGTCGATATGTTCAACAATGCCTCTACATAAGATAAGACAGGGCCTCGACATAATCCGAGCTCACCCTCGAGTCATAAGGTAAAGAAACATAAGTAAACATATAGGTAGATGAAATGGGATGTTGCCCTTGGAATATAGGGCTCACCACAAGCAACACTTTGAATCTCCACTAAACGTCCAACGGTGGAAGAAAATCATTGTTGGTCACTACATGGTTGGAACATATAGGCAAAGAGTATGGGTTAGCACATAATAATGCACTAAGTATGCGGGCATGCAATGCATATGAACATGAGCCTACGACCAAATAGATGACAAGGGCACATACATAGAAGAAGGCTATAAGAAAGGATAGTATACCAATATGCCATAAAATCCATGATGCATGAAATGCTATAATACTTATAATATAGAGGATGTGATCATAACCGACATCCGAACTCATGTGAGCTACAACATGAAATTGTCTGATGAGGCCTCCCATCGGATCGGAGAAGATTACTTGCCAAAGGTAATCTACACCACATCTTATGACCTGGTCATTTTGGTATGATGGTCACCTTTCTTATGATCTGGTTACTTCGGAAGGGTTTACATAACATATCATATCATAGCATAGCATACCTTTTGAATCTTCCATTTCGGTAGCATGATCTATGTGGCACATAGTTTTGGAAAAGGAATGGGACCCTTGGGGATAGCCCACTTACTACTCCAATCCTTCTCGGTACTAAGTCGTCACCCCACAAGAATACGTATACATATACATGCTTTTAAAATGGAATGGAAACACTTTACATCATAATCATGCATACCTAGGCTTAAAGGCTAAATCCCTGGCTTTACATTAATTCATAGTTGATCAAAGGTCAAACACATTTCAAATCATGCTTCATTGGGCTCAAAGGCCAAATACACTTTCATGTTAAACTTCATGCATAAAAGTAGCTCCATGCTTGTCAAATCATATTGGTGTAAACACCCATAGTTTCTCAAAGAGCCCAAATCATAGACATTATGTGGTCACATTCTTGTCAGAACCCATACTTGTTCAAAATCATAGTCATAAACATATTTGGGACTTAGCGCACATCAAATCCTTCATGAAAATCCATGTTCATGCATGCAATGCCATGATTGATGATGAAAGTAACATGGGTGATTGGAATTCATAAATTAAATCCAATTTAAGAAGAATCCATATGAAATTCAAAGATAAATCAACAATTAAAATTCAATCATCATTACCCATGCATAATCTTAAAGCGTAAAGGGACATGCATAATTGTACCATCTTCAAATCAAAGGAATTCCTTAATTAGGGGATTAATTCATCTTGAAATGTGTAAATAAGAACAGCTCACACTTCAATTTCACTTAATCATCCTTAATTTAAAATACTCAATTTAAGAAAAATCTTAATTCATCAAAAATTAAGAAAAGATTTTGGGACTTCATGGTGGAATGAGAAATCATGAATCAAACCCACATACCTTGAATTAACCAGAAGGTTAAGAAGTTTATGATGAAGAATTGAATTTTTTCCAACTTCAAGCTTGGTCTTCAATGGTGGATGAGAGAATTGAAAGATGAATTTGCAGGCTTGAATGAATAAAAGGGGATTAGGGTTTAATTTAGGGGTTTTAGGAGACTTTAGAAAGGCTAAAATAGCCCTAGGAATAATTAAAATTACAAATTAACCATTAATGAAATGGAGCAATTAACTGAAATAGTCGCTGACGGAAGCATCCACACGGTCCGTGTAATGGTTCACGGACTGTGAAACCCACCATGTGACTTCACTTGGTTCATGTCTTGGCTTGAAATCTGGGACAACTTTTTGGATCACTTCACGACAGGACTCACGGTCCGTGAAGCTGCACACGGACTGTACACTGGTCCATGGAGCCTCACTTAGCCTGGAGTCCTGGCCTTGGGGTCTCATGAGTTTCTGGACCACTCCACGGAGGCCTTCATGGACCGTGAGGCATCACACGAACTGTGAAGTGGTCCATGGAGCCTTACTTGGTTCCGTCCATGGTCCATCACCTAGCCCCACCTTCTGGATCAACCCAAAGATGCCCCTCACGGGTCATGAGCCTCCTCACGGCTCGTGGCCCCTCCCGTGTGGCCCTGCCTTAGTCTCAGACTGCTCCCCTTTTCCAGAACATTTTCATACATAGGCAGTCTCACAGTAATGGTCATAACATCCACATTCGAACTCCAAATTGAGTGAAACCAGTCGTATTACGAAGATAACTCAAAGAGATTCATTTTGATAGTTTATAGTGCACACAGCTCCCCTTGTACAAAGAGACATAGTCATTCAAAGTCAGTCCTCCAACACGGTTTCATATTAAACTCTTCCAACATGATTCCTTTGAATGCGGCCACTTAAGTAGAGCTCATGATCATCACTACACAGCCATAACAAGTTCAAAATGGACCTTGACCCACTAATAAGAAGTTCAAAACAATTTGGATCTTTACATTCAACCACTGATGTGTTTCAGTTGACTTAAAGATTTCTCATTTAATAGTGTTTTACAATGATTCGGCTTCACCATTTCATGCTTTAAAATTTAAATTTTGATGTAACCTCTATTTTTGTTGTAATAGCTTCAAATCCATGAGTATATATTGTAGAATTCATCTCCGTTTCTGTCTCTATACCAGCTTTTAGTGGTTATGGTTTTACTTCATTCTCAACTTAAAATTCTAAAGTGTATCATTTTGAGTTCATGACTATTAAATGCCCTATTTTCTACTTTCTTGTTAGTTCACTTTTATCGACGATAAAATTGTGATTTTGTTGAATCACCCTTAATTCATAGCCATAAACTCCTGTCCCCATCCCCACATTCTTGTTTCAGCACTTCAGTGCCCTTGGTTGTTGTCTGTTTTGTTTGTTAGAATGCATTTTTTTGTGTCAAAGTCTCTTTTTGATTTCTTGTTGAGTTTGGATAAAATAATATGTTTTTGGGTAACTGCATATTGATTAAGTATGTTGTTAATGTCTTCTCCGTTTGCAGTTAAGTTGCCAAGAGTAATGTTTGGCTGAAATAATTTTTTATTTATTAAATATATGACAGAATGTGTTCGGTGCTATTATTTTCTCACAAAATTTTCATTCACGTTGACACCTAAAGTTTGTTGGTGTGAAAAAGAAAAGAAAATTGATATTGGTTTGATCATGTTCTGACTGATGTCTAAATTTTTTATATGGTGTTGGGTTCCTTCTACTCTTCATTTATATAGGGTCACTCTATTTTTCTCTTTTTGAATGATTTCAGTTAGATAGGGCTCTGTATGACATGTTTCAGTTAAATCTTATGAGAAGTATTTATTTTCTTTATGATTCTCGAATATTTGGAATAGTGGTATATATATGTAACAACCCGAAAATTTTTGAAATATCCTTAATGTTGGCCTTATATGATGTACTAATGGTCATGGCTAAGTTTTGGTAGCCACGGGTTGAGTTTAAGTGGCCAAACGCAAAATGGGCTAGTTGGTGGCCTAGAGGGACAGTTTTGGCAGTGTACTTCAAATGATCACAACTTTTGATGTGGATTGAACCATGTATTCTACTACATATCAAATATAATCTCTTTTAGTTAGCTTCGCAACGCAACTGGTTTCACTCGATTCGGAGTTTGGATGAGGGAGATATAGCCCAAAATAGTAAGACTGTCTGAATTTCAGAAGACATTGGAGATAGGCTCAGAAAAGTGGCTAAGGGTAGGGCCAAGGTCTGTGAAACTTTTCAAGGACCGTGTGGGGTTTCTTGGGATGATCCAGTGAGCTAGGGGTGGCAAGGAACCACCCCATGAGACAAGTATGGGACCACGGACCCTTGAATGGCCCGTGTGAGCTTAGACGACCAGTGTGTTGTCCCGTCAAGTGGGACAGTGGCTTGGCCAAGCCATGGATGAGTCTAGGAGTATAAGTTAGTTTCATCTCATGGGACCCTTACATGGCTAGTCAATCTCCAAATGGTCCGTCAAAATTCTCGTCAAGTGTTCCAGAAAGTCCTCCGAGAGTTCGCGCTGAACATTTGGCTAAGTGTGGTGAGATGGGAGGTTGAACAGCTCGTGAACAGTGTGATGGGCACTGTAGAATCCGTTTGACTCTTCTTAGTCTCGGAAAGTTGTGTTTTATTAATGGTATTTTTGTGATTTAACATTTCCTTAAGCCCCTTTTTGGTACCCTAAGGTCTCCTAAACCCCTAA